>OAMR01000983.1:276933-292472 GCA_900205405.1 Echinochloa crus-galli
GAGGACGGCGCCGAGATCGTGAAGCCGAACTCGGCCTCGGCGCGGGCGAACTCCGCGTCGGGAGGACGGCCTCCCCGGCCCGGCCGCGCGGAGGTGGGCTAGCACGCCGGCCGCAGCCACGGCGTGGAAGGAATGCGACGCCGCCGCCGGGGCAAGACCGGTGGTCCACGTCCACCGTGGTCTCAGCGCCTTCAACTGCCGGCCGTGTGAGCTTCGGATGCGGGGATGATCATCGATCGATGCGTGCCGCCGCCGCCGCCAGGAATTAAACGATAGATATATGCATGTATCGTCCGTCGCACTCGGCATCCGGGCGCCATCATCTACTCTCCTGCTCTCCTGCTAGCTGTTGCTACCTGGGTTATGGCCAATTTTTTTTCTATTATATATAAAAACCAAAACGAAAAACAAGAGGAAACTAATCATCTCCTGCTCGTCTCAAATTAATTTTGGCCACTAATATGAGTGGGTTTTCCTGCTTTGGTGAACACATCAAACTGTTAACAATACTATAATGTAATTGGCAGTGCGTGTGGCAATTATAAAACTTATCAGTGTTCCAAGCCGTTGGATCAAGGCTGCACGACTCCGATCAACGTACGTACGGTCACCCGCTGGCTCCGGTATATAAAAGGCCTTTGCCTTCCATTCCAACCGAGGCGGAGGGATTTCTGGAATCCCCACCCACCAAAGAGGGAAGGGGGCTTTCGAGCGGCGCTCTTTCCCATTTCGTCGAGCACCTCGCGGGCGCCCCTCCGCCACCTGCCTCCGCCGCTCCCGATCGCTGCCGCGCGTTCCAGTCCAGGAAGGGAGAGCCACCAAACATGGGTAAAGGCAAAAATAGGAAGCGGACAGAGGGGCAGCAGCAAGGCCAGCCGCCGGCGCCGCAGCAGCTGCAGCAGCAGCAGGCGCCGCCGGCGCCGGCGCCGCAGCATCCGCCGCCTCCGTCGCCGCAGCCGCAGCCGCCGACGCGGGCGCCGCAACCGCAGCCGCCCCAGAGCCAGCCTGTTGGAGCGTCGGCAGTCAAGAACAAGCCGCGGCAGCAGGCCAAGAACCGGGGCGGTGGAGGCGGGCAGCCGCGGCCGACCAATCGAACCTGGGGCGACGGCGACCACGACCCCGGCTTCGACGAGGATATCGCTAGTCTACTGTTGCTCGAAAAGAAGACGGTGAGGGCGGGCCGCGACGCCAACGTCATCGCCTGCAACAAATACCACAGTTCGCCGCTTGCTAACCACATAGCCGGCCGCGTGCAAGCGGAGGGCGGGCACCCAATTCGAGCGTTGAAGCACCTTCGCCGCGCCTCGGAGCTCCAGCCCGGATGCCTCGGCATCTCATTCTCCCTCGCCACCCTGCACGCCGAGATGAAGGAGTTTGGGCTGGCGGCGGACGAGTGCAGGCGCGCCCTTGCCGTCTCGAACCCATGCGATCCTGCGCTGCACGCAGTGTCGCCTCCTCCTGAACCATGGGACAACAGCGTCCCGGCACAGCTGCTGCGGGTTGCTATCGCCAAGGACCAGCTGCGGGGACTTCTGGCTAAAGTATCGACCTTACCAAGGAATGTTGAAGCCGTGCGCCAGTTCTGGAGTGGCATGACTGAACTGGAGAGAAAGAACTTCCTCAAAGTCAGAATGTCGGATATGTTTGCGTATTTGGGCAGAGCGGAGCCCCACATAATGGATTCACTTCAAGCAGCCTTATCGTAAAGTTTGGAATCCTTCCTAGTTGAGATGTTTAATTTGAGAGTTAAAAAATTTTGTTTATTGATAATATGTGACGACATGGCCCTGTAGGCCAGGTTATGCACTGGTAATCCAAGAGTGTTGGGATATCTCGAAAATAGATTTTAGGTTACCATTGCCCTTTGATGGTGGTCGGGTCACAGAATGTCAGTTACTGCATGCTCGCCATTAATAATTTGATATTAATCATCATGCGTATATAAACAACGTACGCGTTGTCATGGTTTATTAGCTACTACCTACTGAATAGCCAACCAAACTGAGTAGGGAAAAATCCAATAATATATCTTTAGCCTGCACGTACTTTTTTACTTTAAATTTAACCACTCATCTTATTCAAAATGCCGTGTAAATTATCATGTTTTTCGTGGTGGCTTACTTTATTAATAAAAAATCTTTAAAAATGCCTTAAATTTGACTATATTTATATAAAATTTTTTAAATAAGACAAACGGTAAAAAAATTAAAACGAACTAAAATTTAGAACAGAGGTAGTATTTGTTTGTACGTCTTGCAGGTTTTTTTTTCACCGTGATCCGTCCACTCCGCCGCCGGCCGGCCTGCTCCTTTCCTACTGACGATGCCATGGACACTTGACTCGAGACCGGCCCTGTGCGTTCGTTGTTGCTATATATATCTTGAACGCCGGCCCGTGTCCGATATTGATCCTCCACGTACGCCAACGTCGGTGACTGCGCGCCGCGACGACCGCCGCACGCCATGGCGCTCTACCGGCCGCGCGCCGCTTTCCTGTCTTGGCTGTTGCATTGGCGGTCGAACGGTACGATGATGATGCGGTTGCTAAGGCATGGCCTCGGATCTGATGATGGCTCCTGGCTGGCAACGAAGAAGACCGGCGAGGCAGGGGCGGCAGGGCAGGTAGCAGCTAGCGGTCGAACGAAGAGCGGTCCGGGTCGGCGGCCACAGCGCACGCACCCCTCGCGATCTGCAGCGACGGGGAGGTCGAGCGCCGTGCGGAGGGCGGCGCCCGATGGCAGGCCCAGGGCGAGGACGGCGCCGAGATCGTGAAGCCGAACTCGGCCTCGGCGCGGGCGAACTCCGCGTCGGGAGGACGGCCTCCCCGGCCCGGCCGCGCGGAGGTGGGCTAGCACGCCGGCCGCAGCCACGGCGTGGAAGGAATGAGACGCCGCCGCCGGGGCAAGACCGGTGGTCCACATCCACCGTGGTCTCAGTGCCTTCAACTGCTGGCCGTGTGAGCTTCGGATGCGGGGATGATCATCGATCGATGCGTGCCGTCGCCGCCGCCAGGAATTAAACGATAGATATATGCATGTATCGTCCATCGCACTCGGCATCCGGGCGCCATCATCTACTCTCCTGCTCTCCTGCTAGCTGTTGCTACCTGGGTTATGGCCAATTTTTTTTCTATTATATATAAAAACCAAAACGAAAAACAAGAGGAAACTAATCATCTCCTGCTCGTCTCAAATTAATTTTGGCCACTAATATGAGTGGGTTTTCCTGCTTTGGTGAACACATCAAACTGTTAACAATACTATAATGTAATTGGCAGAGCGTGTGGCAATTATAAAACTTATCAGTGTTCCAAGCCATTGGATCAAGGCTGCACTGCTCCGATCAACGTACGTACGGTCACCCGCTGGCTCCGGTATATAAAAGGCCTTTGCCTTCCATTCCAACCGAGGCTAAATTGAAGAGTTTGATCTCCGACGTCACCTTCTTTAATGGAATTGCCTCAACCCACTTGGTAAAATAATCGGTTGCCAAAAGCACAAACTTATGCCCCTTGCTAGATGGAGGATTTATTTGGCCAATCAAATCTATTCCCCATCCTCTGAATGGCCATGGCTTGACAATGGGATTCAAAGCCGATGCCGGAACTCTCTGAATGTTTCCAAATTTCTGACAGTCTTGACATCCTTTATAATATTCAAAACAATCTTCCAACATTGTCGGCCAGTAATATCCAGTTCTTCTAATAACCCACTTCATTCGGTAGGCCGATTGATGTGCTCCACACAACCCATCATGTACTTCACTCATCAGCCTTTTTGCTTCTTCATGATTTAGGCAATGTAACAGCACTCCATCCAGGGATTTATAATACAAATTATCATCAAGAAGAACAAACTTTAAAGCTTTATACCTGAGCTTTCTAGAAACCTTTCGGGACGGATTCTCCAGATAATCGGCAATCTCTTTTCTCCAATCATCTTCTGCCAGATTACTCCCGAATGCATATACATCATTAGCAAAAACTTCTCGAAGCTCTTTATAACCTGATGCACTTTGGGCCAATCTATTTGCTTCTCCATTATCCCCTCTAGGAATGTGTTGTAGAATTACTGACCGAAAGCTCTTCAATATTTCTTTGCATTCTTCATAGTAATTCCTCAAGGTATCACTTTTGCACTCATATTCACCATTCAATTGCTTTATGACCAATTCTGAATCTCCAAAAATTTCAACCGCAATGGCCTTTGCTTCTTTCAAATATTGGAGCCCTTTGAGCAATGCCTCATACTCAGCTTGATTGTTAGTAACAGCAGATTGAATAGGAACAGCAAACTCAAATGTTTCTCCTTTGGGTGAAATTAATAAGATACCTGCTCCACCACCTTTGTTGCATGAAGATCCATCGAAGAATAACACCCAAGGAACAATGTTAAGCAAATTTATCGATGTATCATGATGTTCAGTAATGAAATCGGCAATAATCTGTCCCTTAACAGCCTTTGCCGATTCAAATCTTAATTCAAACTCAGACAAAGCTAAAATCCATTTGCCAATCCTTCCGTTCAAAATCGGCATAGACAACATGTGTTTTATCACATCAAATTTTGAATACACAATGCATTCGGCATGTAGTAAGTAGTGCCGAAATTTTGTACAGGAGTAGTAAACACATAAGCAAAGTTTCTCTATAGCCGAATACCTTGTTTCCGGATCTAATAACTTTCGGCTAAGGTATGCAACCACTCTTTCCTTCCCTTCAAATTCTTGAATGAGGGCCGATCCAATAGTTTGGGCATCGGCCGCCACGTACAACTTGAAAGGCTTGTTCAATTGTGGAGGCACCAATACTGGTGGCTTCTTCATGTACTCTTTTATTTCATTAAAAGCCTTTTGTTGTTCGTCACCCCATACAAACTTTTGATCCTTCTTTATTTTCAATAGTGAGGAAAAGGGCAACACCTTTTGTGACAAGTTTGATATGAATCTTCTCACAAAATTTATCTTGCCAAGCAGTGATTGTAGCTCTTTAAGATTAGTTGGAGGAACAATTTCATCAATTGCCTTCATGCTTTTCTTACCAACTCCTATTCCTCCTTCATGTATCAAAAATCCCAGAAACTCTCCAGCCGAAACTCCAAAAGCACACTTGTTCGGGTTCATCTTAAGCCCATGTTTCCTGGTGCATTCTAGAGTTTTCCTTATGTCGGCCAAATGAGACTCATGATCCAGTGACTTGATCACTACATCATCAATATATATTTCCACAATCTTGCCGATCAACTCATGAAAAATATAATTCATAGCCCTTTGATAAGTTGCACCGGCATTTTTCAATCCAAAGGTCATGACAACCCATTCAAACAACCCTATGTGTCCAGGACACCTGAAAGCTGTCTTTACTATATCTTCCAATGCCATATAAATCTGATTGTATCCTGCGTTACCGTCCATGAAACTGAGCACTTTGTATCCAGCAGCAGCATCAACCAATGAATCAGCAACAGGCATTGGATATCCATCCATGGGTGTAGCCTTGTTTAAGTCTCTAAAGTCTATGCAAACCCTCATTTTTCCATTTTTCTTATAGACAGGAACAATATTAGAGATCCAATCCGCGTATTTACAGGGCCGAATGAAATTTGCATCTAGTAATCTTTCAATCTCCTTTTTCACATCGGCCAACACTTCTTCCTTGTAGATTTTTCGGGGTGGTTGCTTGTAAGGTCTGTATCCAGGTTTGATTGGCAACCGATGCTCAACAATAGAACGGTCTAGACCAGGCATCTCCGAATAATCCCAAGCAAAGCAGTCCTTGTATTCCTTTAACAATGTTACCAACTTTTCTTTGAAAACCGAATCCAAGTTAGCACTGATAAATGTCGGCCTTGGCTTGTCACCATCTCCAATGTCCACTTCTTCTAATTTATCGGCCGACACAAATCCACGTCCTAATTTTCCATCAGTTCCATCAATTGGATTTTCCATCAAAAATTACTATGAGAGCCGACTGCTTCGATCGGCTGTTGATCACTGCTGGCTGGTGCCACAGGACCTTCTCCCCAGTCTTTGCCTGAGAAACAATCTATGCCTTGATATTCCCAGAAAGCTGGTTCCATATTTGCCACGCTTATTGAATCATCTGCTTGGACAATCTCCACCTCATCATCTATCCACTGAATAAGCTGTTGATGCATAGTAGATGGAATACAACAATTTGCATGAATCCAATCTCTTCCAAGCAGCAAGCTATATGCCCCTTTGCCCTCAATGACAAAGAAAGTCGTAAGCAGAGTCTTGGACCCAATCATCAGATCAACATGTACGCATCCCTTGGTGTCCGAAGGATTTCCAGCAAAATCATTTAGAATTATGCTCGTTGGTGTCAAATCTCTAAGGCCCATACCAAGCTTCCTGAATGTGGTGTATGGCATTACATTGACAGCAGCTCCTCCATCGACAAACATCTTGGTCAATGGTTTGCCATTAACATATCCCTTCAAGTACAGTGGCTTCATGTGCCGATTCTGGGTTGGCTTCTCAAAAACAGCTTGTTTGTTCAACATCAATTGTGCCATTAACCCAAATTGTTCGGCGTCATCTATATCGGGCAATACCTCTTCCTGTACAATTTGGTTAGCTGGAGCCATGAATTCATTCGGCAAGAAACATACCATGCATGTAGGAGCCGAATGACTATGTTCGTCAGGCCTGTCTTTTGGGAGCCATATCGATTTCATCCTAGGCCTTGCTTGCTTTAATTCTTGATTCCTCAGGCGTTGAACTCTTCTCTTCTGACTCCTTCTTAAACCAGGTGGACACCACTGTCCTTTTTGCCAAACATACTCACGGTCTTCTTCCTCATGATCAATCCATCTGCAATCAGCATGTCTCTTTCTTGGTTGATCATCAAAACGCCGATCATCACTAAGATGCACCCTACCAATTCTTTCATGGACAGATCGGCGATTGGCAACATTTTGCCTATGTTCGACATACCCATTATTGCACTCAGGACAGTTATTCTTTGTAGGCAGCTTTAAACCTTCGTTCCAACAGTGTCTGAAGAATGCACACCCCCAATGCGCTCGTTCCTGCTCTCGAGCATACTCTTCTTGTTCTTCCTCAAACCTTTCTTCTTCGCGCCTTCTTTTCTCCTCCTCGTATTCACGCCTTTGAAAACGCTCTTTTTCTTGCTGACGCTGCCATTTGTTGAGGAGAATACGTGTAGTAATTCTAGGTTTAAAGGATTCTCCCACTTCAAATCGGCTATTTGGGAACCGAAGATCTTTCTGGCGAATCTGTTCAATTGTGATCTGCCGAGTAGGATCAACTGAACCATCCTGCCCTGCCTTCTTTGAGGTTAAAACTTTCAATCTTCCCTTTTCTCCAGATGGAACAGCATTTACCATATTAACTGAGAACCCGATCATATTCTGAGGGAAAGGGTTACTGTCCAGTTTCATTTTGTTGTCGAATTTCAAATGTCCTTCCTGGATAGCTTTCTGAATCTTCATCCTAAAGACTCTGCATTCATTAATGGAATGAGAATTTCTATCATGAAACCCACAGTACCTCTTATCTTTCACTCCATCGGGCCGAAGCATAGAATGCCCCTCTGGCAATTTGATTCGGCCTTCTTTCACCAGGAACTCAAACAATTTGTCTGCCTTAGTCACATCAAAATCATATGTTCCTTTCATCTGTTTGATCCATCTTTGAGTCATTGTAACTGGTTCTTTGCTCCACACTATCTCTGCTGCAGCTATTTCCTCGCTATCTTCATACTCATCTTCTTGATCTGCTCTTTCAAGGAATTGGTTATAGATGTCAGCTACATCATTATTTTTAGCAAATCTGACATCTTTCTTGAAACCATATGCCTGGTTACTCATCAAGGCCAATCTGTGCGACAACTGGCCCAAATCATCAAACTCCATCCCGAACAGCTTCTCCCGAATGGCAGGCAGCATGCCAGCTACAGCCATACCAGCCAGCTGGTCATCAGGTATGTTCAGAGAAAAGCACATACTCTTAGTTTCCCTAAACCTCCTGAGGAACTCTGTAGGTGTTTCATTATTCCTCTGCCTTAAGCTGGTCAAATCAACCAACTTTTTCTCGGTACTGCCAATAGCACTGATGAATGTCGGCCTTGGCTTGTCACCATCTCCAATGTCCACTTCTTCTAATTTATCGGCAGACACAAATCCACGTCCTAATTTTCCATCAGTTCCATCAATTGGATTCTCCATCAAAAATTACTATGAGAGCCGACTGCTTCGATCGGCTGCTGATCACTGCTGGCTGGTGCCACAGGACCTTCTCCCCAGTCTTTGCCTGAGAAACAATCTATGCCTTGATATTCCCAGAAAGCTGGTTCCATATTTGCTACGCCTGTCTCTTATACACATCTTATCAAGAAGGTCCAGATTTATGGAAATCCAAATGATACTGTTATTGCCACCACCAAGTTAGGCAGGGACTTGTTCCTTGGATTTCTGCTATTTGTCATTGAGAAACATCGGACTGGGAAGAGTTGGAATGGTGATTTAAGCATCGAGGATCTAGAGGTTGTGAATAGGAGCACCTTTGAAATTGCTAAAGAAGCCTCAGCAAGAGCCACTCGTGAGTCAATGGCCAACGATTTGAAAAAGTTGCTGGAGCTGCTCAAGAGACACTTCCAAACAACCGAGGGCCGTCTGCCCGTCTACTTTGCTAACTTGTTTTCTGATATCCATGATTGCCTCGATCATCTTGACACATATAACTCAGATATTACAACTGAATTCCAAAATCACTTATTATCCCACCTTGCATTGAAGTCGGAAATGACAAGAGCCCATCTGTTTCTCGATTTGTACAGAGTGCACCAGGGACTTGGAAAGGATGACCATAAAAATCTGAGAAACATACTCACATCCTTTGGCGCAACAGGAGCCAATAGTTTGGTAACTGCGGTGGAAAAACATCCAGTACTTAAACAAGTTCTCTCACATGGCTTCAATCCAGATACAAGTACAGACAAGACAAGTAAAAATACAATTGAGAAGGCATCTGTCAGTACCAGCAAAGATGAAGCTAAAAGTGTCAAGAAGAACAAGCGCTATGAAGGCCATCTTGAGCACCTATTGCTCTTTATCCGGCATGTCATACAGCATGGTCCAGACCATACAAAGGTGCGGCATTACATTCTACTCTTCATTTGATTTTTGTAGAACAAAACTATCTGGTTACTGCCTAGTAGTATTGTTGATTAATCACTTAACATCTGGAATATGAAACTGAGTATTCTGCTGCCTGAAATATTCAATAATGTTTAAATATTCATGTAGTTTTAGAGCTGTTTTGCCACTGTGGTGACAACCCCAGATCTTAGGTCATCTCTCCCTTCTTTTCTCTTCAATCTCATATATTCTGTCACCATCTTTCCTTTCTTCTATGCTCCTCTCTTACACTCCCCCTGAGAACTGCTGCTGTCGTGAGTGCCATGCTACTGGGGCTGTAGTGGTTGAGTACCTTTGGATGTAGAGGACCTCGGGAGTAGGGAGTGGTTTTGTTGGGTCACAAGTTTACACGTGAGTTGGCAGCATGCACAGGATGATGGTGGCAATGTTAATAGCAGCAGGGTTCTGGCAATGTTCTGGTCAGGATCGGTGTGGTAGTGTGAGTATGTGCATATGTACAGTTGAGTGAGAAATTGCACAGCAGATTATCAATGTGCTTGACGGCTGGAACATGCTGTCCACTGTCACGAACCAAGTAAGGATACAAGTGTTTTATTTTTCTGTAGGAATTAAGAACTAGGAGGAGAGGAATTAAGGATGGGAACAGGAATAGCTAGGGACTAGGAGGGAGAGGCCCAACAGCCGATCGAAGCAGTCGGCTCTCATAGTAATTTTTGATGGAAAATCCAATTGATGGAACTGATGGAAAATTAGGACGTGGATTTGTGTCGGCCGATAAATTAGAAGAAGTGGACATTGGAGATGGTGACAAGCCAAGGCCGACATTTATCAGTGCTAACTTGGATTCGGTTTTCAAAGAAAAGTTGGTAACATTGTTAAAGGAATACAAGGACTGCTTTGCTTGGGATTATTCGGAGATGCCTGGTCTAGACCGTTCTATTGTTGAGCATCGGTTGCCAATCAAACCTGGATACAGACCTTACAAGCAACCACCCCGAAAAATCTACAAGGAAGAAGTGTTGGCCGATGTGAAAAAGGAGATTGAAAGATTACTAGATGCAAATTTCATTCGGCCCTGTAAATACGCGGATTGGATCTCTAATATTGTTCCTGTCTATAAGAAAAATGGAAAGATGAGGGTTTGCATAGACTTTAGAGACTTAAACAAGGCTACACCCATGGATGGATATCCAATGCCTGTTGCTGATTCATTGGTTGATGCTGCTGCTGGATACAAAGTGCTCAGTTTCATGGACGGTAACGCAGGATACAATCAGATTTATATGGCATTGGAAGATATAGTAAAGACAGCTTTCAGGTGTCCTGGACACATAGGGTTGTTTGAATGGGTTGTCATGACCTTTGGATTGAAAAATGCCGGTGCAACTTATCAAAGGGCTATGAATTATATTTTTCATGAGTTGATCGGCAAGATTGTGGAAATATATATTGATGATGTGGTGATCAAGTCATTGGATCATGAGTCTCATTTGGCCGACATAAGGAAAACTCTAGAATGCACCAGGAAGCATGGGCTTAAGATGAACCCGAACAAGTGTGCTTTTGGAGTTTCGGCTGGAGAGTTTCTGGGATTTTTGATACATGAAGGAGGAATAGGAGTTGGTAAGAAAAGCATGAAGGCAATTGATGAAATTGTTCCTCCAACTAATCTTAAAGAGCTACAATCACTGCTTGGCAAGATAAATTTTGTGAGAAGATTCATATCAAACTTGTCACAAAAGGTGTTGCCCTTTTCCTCACTATTGAAAATAAAGAAGGATCAAAAGTTTGTATGGGGTGACGAACAACAAAAGGCTTTTAATGAAATAAAAGAGTACATGAAGAAGCCACCAGTATTGGTGCCTCCACAATTGAACAAGCCTTTCAAGTTGTACGTGGCGGCCGATGCCCAAACTATTGGATCGGCCCTCATTCAAGAATTTGAAGGGAAGGAAAGAGTAGTTGCATACCTTAGCCGAAAGTTACTAGATCCAGAGACAAGGTATTCGGCTATAGAGAAACTTTGCTTATGTGTTTACTACTCCTGTACAAAATTTCGGCACTATTTACTACATGCCGAATGCGTTGTGTATTCAAAGTTTGATGTGATAAAACACATGTTGTCTATGCCAATTTTGAACGGAAGGATTGGCAAATGGATTTTAGCTTTGTCTGAATTTGAGTTAAGGTTTGAATCGGCAAAGGCTGTTAAGGGACAGATTATTGCCGATTTCATTACTGAACATCATGATACATCGATAAATTTGCTTAACATTGTTCCTTGGGTGTTATTCTTCGATGGATCTTCATGCAACAAAGGTGGTGGAGCAGGTATCTTATTAATTTCACCCAAAGGAGAAACATTTGAGTTTGCTGTTCCTATTCAATCTGCTGTTACTAACAATCAAGCTGAGTATGAGGCATTGCTCAAAGGGCTCCAATATTTGAAAGAAGCAAAGGCCATTGCGGTTGAAATTTTTGGAGATTCAGAATTGGTCATAAAGCAATTGAATGGTGAATATGAGTGCAAAAGTGATACCTTGAGGAATTACTATGAAGAATGCAAAGAAATATTGAAGAGCTTTCGGTCAGTAATTCTACAACACATTCCTAGAGGGGATAATGGAGAAGCAAATAGATTGGCCCAAAGTGCATCAGGTTATAAAGAGCTTCGAGAAGTTTTTGCTAATGATGTATATGCATTCGGGAGTAATCTGGCAGAAGATGATTGGAGAAAAGAGATTGCCGATTATCTGGAGAATCCGTCCCGAAAGGTTTCTAGAAAGCTCAGGTATAAAGCTTTAAAGTTTGTTCTTCTTGATGATAATTTGTATTATAAATCCCTGGATGGAGTGCTGTTACATTGCCTAAATCATGAAGAAGCAAAAAGGTTGATGAGTGAAGTACATGATGGGTTGTGTGGAGCACATCAATCGGCCTACCGAATGAAGTGGGTTATTAGAAGAACTGGATATTACTGGCCGACAATGTTGGAAGATTGTTTTGAATATTATAAAGGATGTCAAGACTGTCAGAAATTTGGAAACATTCAGAGAGTTCCGGCATCGGCTTTGAATCCCATTGTCAAGCCATGGCCATTCAGAGGATGGGGAATAGATTTGATTGGCCAAATAAATCCTCCATCTAGCAAGGGGCATAAGTTTGTGCTTTTGGCAACCGATTATTTTACCAAGTGGGTTGAGGCAATTCCATTAAAGAAGGTGACGTCGGAGAATATGGTTGAATTTGTTAAAGAACACATCATTTACAGATTTGGGATTCCTCAGACAATCACCACTGATCAAGGGACTCAATTTACATCTTCAGAATTCAGAGATTTTGCTGAAAGTATGGGCATCAGATTGTTAAATTCTTCTCCTTATTATGCCCAAGCTAATGGTCAGGCAGAGGCTTCTAACAAGATTATGATTAAAATTATACAGAAGAAGATTGATCAGAAGCCGAGAAAGTGGCATTCGGTACTCAGTGAGGCTTTATGGGCTTACCGAATGGCTCCACATGGGGCTACACAGACGTCTCCCTATGAGTTGGTGTATGGGCATCATGCTATCTTGCCATGGGAAATACAATTAGACTCAAGGAGAATAAAGTTGCAAAAGGATTTAAGTTCTAAAGATTATAAAGATTTAATGATGGATGAATTAGAAGATTTGCATATGATTCGTCTCAGGGCTTTGGAGAATATTGAGAAGAACAAAATGCGAGTTGCTAAGTATTACAATAAGAAGGTGAAAGTTAAGCAATTTACAGAAGGTGATTTAGTCTGGAAAGCGATATTGCCGATTGGAACCAAATATGCAGCATTCGGCAAGTGGTCTCCAAATTGGGAAGGTCCTTTCAGAGTGGTTAGATGCGTGCCTGGAAATGCATATATTTTGAAGACATTATTGGGAGAAGAATTTGCTTCTGCTATAAATGGAAGATATTTGAAAAGGTATTATCCCAGTGTTGAAATCGATCGGTGATTGATATATTAATTTGCCGAACAGCCGATTTTCGGGAAGAAATCGCCTTCAGAACAAATGTTGACAGAAAAGGAAAATGGCCAGTACTGAATGTATTGCCCTTAGCACAAAAATATACTACATCAGATGTTCATGCAAGATCACAAAAGATAAGTTTTATTGCCGAAATTCCATAGATCCCTAGTACAAACTAATGGAATAGCTTGTTCAAAACGGACTGAGGATGAATGGAATCGGCAATGGCGGCGCCATGAGCATCAAGGCGATCTATGGAAGCCTCGATGTCATCGATCTCCTCCGGGTTACCATTAGCGAAGCCGGTCGGTAGCCTGGAGTAGTCGGTATTGGTGTGCGTCGACATGGCGACTAGGCCTGCGGCAGTGCCCAGACGGATGCCGTGCGAGGCCACCTCATCGATGCGGCCCGCCACCGCACCGAGGCGGGCTTCTGGTGTGTCCCCAGGAGCATTCACCTTGTTCGCCAGCTCATTCGCCAGCACCTTTATCCGATCGAGTTCGGCATCACGCGCTGCAAGTTTACAAAAGGGGCAGCAGAATAATATCAGTTAGGGGACAAGGTTGAGATTGAACAGATTGCAGGGCTCACCATCAATGACTTCGAGCAGTTGCTTGCGCACAATTGATGTTGAACAAACAAGCTGTTTTTGAGAAGCCAACCCAGAATCGGCACATGAAGCCACTGTACTTGAAGGGATATGTTAATGGCAAACCATTGACCAAGATGTTTGTCGATGGAGGAGCTGCTGTCAATGTAATGCCATATACCACATTCAGGAAGCTTGGTATGGGTCTTAGAGATTTGACACCAACGAGCATAATTCTAAATGATTTTGCTGGAAATCCTTCGGACACCAAGGGATGCGTGCATGTTGATCTGATGATTGGGTCCAAGACTCTGCTTACGACTTTCTTTGTCATTGAGGGCAAAGGGGCATATAGCTTGCTGCTTGGAAGAGATTGGATTCATGCAAATTGTTGTATTCCATCTACTATGCATCAACAGCTTATTCAGTGGATAGATGATGAGGTGGAGATTGATACCAATATTGACTTCATGGTGCAAAAAATGACCGATGTATTGCAAAATCAATTCGGTCTGAAGCCTAAAAATCAGGGATACATGTACTCGTCTCCTTTCCCTGAATGGTACCAAAGGGTATCATTGCCGAATAGAGTCAAGGTGCCTACAGAGTTTACTAAGTTTTCAGGACAAGATGATACAAGTACTGTGGAACATATAGCTCGATATCTGATGCAGCTTGGAGAGGCTTCGGCAGATGAGGCTTTCAGAATTAGATACTTTCCTTTGTCACTGACGGGTCCAGCTTTTACATGGTTTGCTTCTTTGCCTGCTCAGTCAATTTGTACTTGGAAAGACCTGGAGCAGAAATTCCATGCTCATTACTACATTGGCAGTACCGAGAAAAAGTTGGTTGATTTGACCAGCTTAAGGCAGAGGAATAATGAGACACCTACGGAGTTCCTCAGGAGAATTAGGGAAACAAAGAGCATGTGCTTTTCTCTGAACATACCTGATGACCAGGTAGCTGGTATGGCTGTAGCTGGCATGCTGCCTGCCATTCGGGAAAAGCTATTCGGAATGGAGTTCGATGATCTGGGCCAGTTGTCACACAGATTGGCCTTAATGAGCAACCAGGCATATGGTTTCAAGAAAGATGCCAGATTTGTTAAACACAATGATGTAGCTGACATCTATAACCAATTCCTTGAAAGAGCAGATCAAGAAGACGAGTATGAAGATAGTGAGGAGATAGCTGCAGCAGAGATAGTGTGGGGCAAAGAACCAGTCATGGTGAATCAGAGGTGGATTAAACAGAATAAGGGCACCTATGATTTTGATGTAACTAAGGCAGATAAATTGTTTGACTATCTTGTAAAAGAAGGCCGGATCAAGCTACCAGAGGGGCATTCTATGCTTCGGCCTGATGGAGTGAAAGATAAAAGGTACTGTGGATTCCATGATAGAAATTCTCATTCCATCAATGAATGCAGGGTTTTTAGAGTGAGGATTCAGAAAGCTATCCAAGAAGGGCATCTAAAATTCGACAATAAGATGAAGTTGGACAGTAACCCGTTTCCTCAGAACATGATTGGGTTCTCGATCAATATGGTGAGTGTTGCCGAATCTGGAGAAAAGGGAAAGATGAAAGTCCTGACATCGAAGGAAGCAAAGCAGGATGGCTCAGTCGATCCTAATCGGCAAATCACGATCGAACAGATTCGTAAGGAAAAGCCTCGCTTCCCGAATAGCCGATTTGAAATTAGGGATTCTTCTAGACCCAGAGTCACATCGCACATTCTCCTCAATAAGTGGCAGCGTCAGCAAGAAAAAGAGCGCTACCAGAGACGTGAGTACGAGGAGGAGAAGAG
>OAMR01001157.1:29267-45318 GCA_900205405.1 Echinochloa crus-galli
CGTTTCGCGATCGCCGGTCACAAGCGCCCTTCCGTTGTTCGTTGGACGGTGAGGCGTCCACGCGCCCCTGGGTGGGGTATGGATGGATTGTTCCTTATCCCACTTGCTTCCACCGGCTCTCAAACTGGCCTGGTGGCGCATGCGGGAGGCGGAACTTTCCGCTTGTTGAACGGCCGCTTCTTCGACAAGTGCCTGCAACTGGCGCCGCATGCTGCGCGCTTCTGGTGTCGATGGTTCGGGCATGGCCCGAATCAGGGTTGCTGCGGCGACGAGCTTCTGGCTTGCTCGTGGCGGCATGGCAAGGCCAACGTCGTCGCCGTCACCCATGATGCGCGCTTGAGCAATACACCCGGCAGCTCGCGCGCTTTCGCCGCGCTTGGGCTGCCGGGCTTCCAGGGCTGCGCGCAGCTCCTGTACCTGCTGGCGCTCCTGTTGGAGCTTGGCTTCCAGCTCTTGCACCTGCGCAAGCTGTGCCTGCGCGAGTGCGGCTTCGCTCGCGGGCTTGGCGGGCGCCGGTGGCGGTTCGTCGTGCCCGGCCCCGTCACGCGTTTCTTCATCCTCTCCCACGGACTCTACTTCGCCGTCGAGGACAAAGCATTCCCGCGTGGGGTCGTATTCCCCTTCACTGGAATCGTCGGAACAGGTGAGACAGAAGTCCGCAGCGGCCTGGAAGGAGGTAAGACCTTCGCGGTCGTGTAGCCCGGAGTAGTCCAGGCCTGGGTGCTCCTGGCCGCGCACACTTTCCCCATCGTCCGACTCGGGCTGGGACCCGCAGGGCGAGGAAATGTTGAGGTCGCGGATCGAACCCAGCTAGTGACCCGGCGAATCCTCTTGCGCGTTCAGGTGGCGCTGATTGCCGCGGAATAGCTTGCGGCCGCGTTGCTCATTCCGTAAGGGAGCTGCACCGGCCCGGCCGCATTTTTTCTAGAAAAGTTAAATAGGCTGAGTTTAGATTAGGCCCCTGAACTCTTGGCACGGTTCGTTTTTGCTCCCTGGACTTTTCTTCTCCGTTCGCGTTTCCTCCCCGCTTGGCCCGTTACTCTCCGCTTTCGGCCCATCTGCGGCCCAGCTTGAGCTCGCCGTTTCTCTCTCCTACCTGTGACGCCGACAGGTGGGACCCACCTGTCATCTCCTTCGTCTCCGCGCCGGACTCCGCCCCGACTCCGAGTCCCGACGCCGAGTCCCTTCCCTGCACGCCGCCGAGGTCCGGTCCGAGCCCCTATTTATAGCCGCCGCCTCGCCCGTGGTTTTCCCCAACCGAGCAACCCCTCGCAATCCTTGTTTTCATCGCGCCGCCGCTCAAGTCGCCGCCGCATCTGAGCTCGTCGTCGTCCGTCGCCGTCGCGAACCTATTCGCTTCAAGTTTGCCTCTGGTGAGTTCGCCGTCGCCTTCTCATCCTTCCCGTCTGTTCCTAGTCGCGAATTGCAGCTGTAGTTCCGCGTTCGCGTGTTCACCCGAGAGCTACGCCGCCGCGCATGGCGTTGCCGTCGTCGTCCACCGCCTGTGCGCCGACCCAGCCATCCAGGGTACCTGAATGGAAGTGGGAAGAAATCAGTATGGATTTCATTGTTGGATTACCTCGCACTCGAGGAGGATATGACTCCATATGGGTTATTGTGGACAGATTAACTAAGGTAGCTCACTTTATACGTGTTCACACTACTTATACCATCGCTAAGTTAGCAGAGTTATACATGTCCAGAATTGTTTGTCTCCATGGTGTACCTAAAAAGATAGTGTCTGATAGAGGTACTCAGTTTACATCTAGATTCTGGCAGAAGTTGCATTAGTCTATGGATTTCCATGCTAGTTAGCTCTCCCGGTGGAAACATGAAAGCCAATTTTATCTGTCCCCGAGTTAATCTGAAAATAGTTGGGGTAGACTTTCCTGCTGATTTGATAGTCCTGAACTCTGAGGGAATTGATGTCATACTTGGAATGGGATGGTTAGCTGCTTTTAATGCGGTGATTCAGTGTGCCAAGAGGTCCGTGTTGTTGACTAGCCCTCAGGGAGAGAAGATTGAATTCGGAGCCACTCAACCCTCAGCTTCAACTTACTCAGTGAATCAGGCCAGCGGTGTTCCTTTGGAGGATATCAGAGTTGTTTGTGAGTTTCCGGATGTCTTCCCAGATGATTTGCCAGGTATGCCACCCGAACGAGACATTGAGTTTATTATTGAGCTTTTACCTGGTACTGCTCCTATTTCTAAAAGACCCTATAGAATGGCTGTTAATGAACTAGAAGAACTTAAGAAACAACTTAAGGAATTGTTGGATAAAGGTTACATTCGTCCTAGTTCTTCACCTTGGGGAGCACCTGTATTTTTTGTGGGTAAAAAGGATGGTACTCTGAGGATGTGTGTGGATTATCGTTCATTGAATGAGGTAACCATCAAGAATAAGTATCCATTGCCCAGAATTGAAGACTTATTTGATCAGTTGAGAGGAGCTAAGGTTTTCTCCAAGATTGACTTGAGATCTGGCTACCATCAGTTGAGGATCAGGCGTTCCGACATTCCTAAAACAGCATTCACCACCAGGTATGGGTTGTATGAGTATACTGTGATGTCGTTTGGATTGACAAATGCACCCGCCTACTTTATGTACCTGATGAATAAGGTGTTCATGGAGTACTTGGATAAATTTGTGGTGGTGTTTATTGATGATATTCTGGTTTACTCTAAGAATGAGGAGGAGCATGAGGAGCATTTGAGGTTGGTGTTGCAGACTCTTAGAGAGAACCAGTTGTATGCCAAGTTTAGTAAATGTGAGTTTTGGTTGAATCAAGTGTCTTTTCTTGGTCATGTTGTTACTGATGGAGGTATTGCAGTGGATCCAAGTAAAGTCAAGGATGTGTTGGATTGGGAACCTCCTACCACAGTCTCTGAGATCAGAAGCTTTCTGGGATTGGCTGGATATTACAGGAGATTCATTGAAGGCTTTTCTAAAATAGCGAAACCTCTTACTTCGCTATTAGAGAAGGGCAAGGAGTTTGTTTGGTCAGAAGCGTGTCAGGCCAGCTTTGAAGAATTGAGAAGGAAGTTGACTACAGCCCCAGTGCTTGCTATGCCAGATATTCACAAGAACTTTGATATATATTGTGATGCTTCTCGTAGAGGTCTTGGGTGTGTGCTCATGCAGGAAGGCAGAGTTATAGCCTATGCATCCAGGCAGTTGAGGAAGCACGAGCTGAACTATCCTACTCATGATCTGGAGCTTGCAGCTGTTGTCCATGCCTTGAAGATCTGGAGGCACTATATTCTAGGTAACAGATGTGAGCTGTATACTGATCACAAAAGTCTGAAGTACATATTTACTCAGAAGGATCTGAATTTGAGGCAGAGAAGATGGTTGGAGTTGATCAAGGATTATGATCTGGGGATCAACTATCATCCTGGCAAGGCTAATTTGGTTGCTGATGCGTTGAGTAGGAAGTCACAAGTAAATGCAATGTTTGGTCGCCAGTTGCCAGCTGAGTTGTGTGTAGAGATGGAGAAGCTGAACCTGGGATTTCTGAGTCAGACCGAAGGCGTGACAATGGAGGTTGAGTCTACACTGGAGCAGGAAATTCGGAAGGGTCAGCTTACTGATGAGAAGATAAAGGAAATCAAGGAAACCATGTTAGCAGGGAAAGCTCCCGACTTCACCGAAGATGATCAAGGTACAATTTGGTTTAGAAAGAGGATATGTGTACCGGATATCGAGTCTCTCAGGGAGCAGATATTGAGGGAAGCTCATGATTCCGCATATTCTATTCATCCTGGAAGCACCAAGATGTACCAGGATCTGAAGCAAAGGTATTGGTGGTATGGACTAAAAAGGGATGTGGCTGCCCATGTGGCGTTGTGCGATGTTTGTCAGAAAGTTAAGGCTGAACATCAGAGACCAGCCGGTTTGCTTCAGCCACTCAAGGTACCTGAATGGAAGTGGGAAGAAATACATGAATTTCATTGTTGGGTTACCTCGCACTCGAGGAGGATATGACTCCATATGGGTTATTGTGGACAGATTAACTAAGGTAGCTCACTTTATACCCGTTCACACTACTTATACCAGCGCTAAGTTAGCAGAGTTATACATGTCCAGAATTGTTTGTCTCCATGGTGTGCCTAAAAAGATAGTGTCTGATAGAGGTACTCAGTTTACATCTAGATTCTGGCAGAAGTTGCATGAGTCTATGGATACAAAGTTGAATTTCAGTTCTGCATATCACCCTCAGACAGATGGTCAGACCTAGAGAGGACTAATCAGATTTTGGAGGATATGTTGAGAGCTTGTGCTTTGAAGCATGGAGGCAGTTGGGACAAGAGTCTTCCATATGCAGAGTTCTCATATAACAACAGTTATCAGGCAAGTCTAAAGATGGTCCCCTTCGAAGCGCTTTATGGTAGAAAGTGCAGAACACCTTTGTATTGGAGTGAAACAGGTGAAAGTCAGCTGTTTGGGCCAGAGATTTTGCAGGAAGCTGAGAGACAGGTTCAGATTATCAGAGAGAATTTGAGAACGGCTCAGTCCAGGCAGAAGAGCTATGCAGACACAAGGAGACGAGAATTAACTTTTGAAGTAGGTGATTATGTGTATCTGAAAGTCTCTCCTATTCGAGACTTGAGAAGGTTTAAGGTGAAAGGTAAATTATCCCCTTGTTTCATTGGACCTTTCAAGATTGTTGATAGAAAAGGTGAGGTTGCTTATCAATTAGAGTTGCCAGCCAGATTGTCTGATGTGCATGACGTGTTTCATATCTCTCAGTTGAAGAAGTGTCTTAGAGTGCCTGAGGAAGAATTACCTTTGGATGAATTGAATGTGCAAGATGATCTGACTTATATGGAATATCCAGCTAAGATTTTGGAAACTGCTGAGAGAGTTACTAGGAGTAAAGTGATTAAGATGTGTAAGGTTCAGTGGAGTCATCATGCGGAAAGCGAGGCAACTTGGGGAAGAGAGGATGAGTTGATGGCAGAGTTCCCTCAGATTTTCTCTATTCCATCCGAATCTTGAGGACGAGATTCTCTTTAAGGGGGTAGGTTTGTAACACCCTAAAATTCATCACAATTCAATTGTAGCAACTCTCTAAATTTTTCTAGGATTTATTAAGGCCTAAATAAATTTTCTAGGATTTAATTGGAATTTCTATCCTTTTATCAATTTAAATATCATATTAAATAATTATTTTAGTCAAAATAAGTTTTTGTTGCATTCATACTGTTGCATATATTTTTGGTTGCTAGTAAATCAAGTTTGAATTTAAATTTTGTTTAAATTCGAATTTGATTTGCTTTTGTTTGAGTTTTAGAAAAGTTAAATAGGTTGAGTTCGTTTTTGCCCCTCCAATTCTTGGCCCAGTCCATCTTTGCTCCCTCAACTTTCCTCCTTGGCCACCGGCCTGTTTCTCTTTCCTCGGCCCATTTCTCCTTCGCAGCCCAACTCGTCGCGCCGGGCCGCTCCGCCTTCTCTCTCTCTCTCGCCGACAGGTGGGACCCACCTGTCATCCCCGTCGTCTCCGCCTCAGACTCTTCCCCGAGTCCGAGCGCCGCCGCGCCGTTGTTCCGGCTAGGCACGCACGCTAAGGCGGTCTTCCCGGGCCTATTTAACTCGCCGCCGCCTCCGCTTCCCTCCAATCAAGCCGAGCTCAACCCTAGCGCCGAGCCGCTAGCCGCCGCCGCCATTGCCGGCGATTCGCCGCCCCGTTGCCGTGGTGGAGACCAACCGCCAGAGCTTCCCCTCGTCATTGCGTCGATTCCGCCGCTCCTCTCGTCGTGGTTCGGCCGCCGGAGTCTGTGTTTCGTGTGAAGCCGAGCTCACGCCGCCGCCGTCGATCGTCGCCGGCCGCCGTCGCTGCTCTCCCTCGTCGAGATCTAGCCGTGAGTTCGCCATCCTTCTCCCTCTCTTCTCGTCCAAGTCCGTCGTTTGTGCTCGTAGCCGATTCGTAGCCCGGCGATGCTCCGCCGCGTTGCGAGCGGCGCCGCGCGTCCGTCGTCGCCGGCGTCCCCTCGGCCGATCTTTCGGCCGTCTGATCTAAGATCCAACGGTCCACAGATAGACCGCCGAGTCAAACCGAGAACGGTCAACGCTGGCAATTTGCAAAAGAGCCCCTGAAGTTTTTCAAAATCAACCCGCGGTCCTAGTTAGTTCAAAAATAATTCAACTTTAGGTCCTTTTTCTTCTGTTTTAGCCCCTGCAAGTTTTAAAATTTGCCCGAGGTCCAAGTTTTGTTTTTTATGTTAGCCCTCGAGTTTTTATACAAAATTATGTTTTAGCCCCTGGTTTTTCGCAGTTAAGCCCCTGGAACTTTTAAAACTTTGCCAGCAAGTCCCTGAACCTTAGAAAAGCCATATCTTTTGCGTTTTAACTCCGATTTTAGTGATTCTCGCTCACGCGTTCGTTGTAACGTGTAGATTAGTTTTGTGCTGTTGTTTTCTTCTGTTGGAATTGTTTGGTGTACTGTTTCTTATTTGTGTATTTTCCTTGCATGTGAATGTGTGATGCGATTAGGAAACGACCAGTTCGAGGATTTCTCTGAAGAACCAACTGTTGGAGAAGGATTTGAGCAGCAACAGAGTTGGGAAGAAGGCAAGTGTATTATGTCATGCAAATGTCCTAATAATTATTAATTTCACCACCCATGCATGTGTCTTAATTTGATGGGTTCCTATTTAAGGATTTGCCTAGCCACTATATTTCCCTGTCCCTGAAACTGGGTTATTAATTAATTTTGATGGTAGATGATGCTTAGCTTGCTCAACTGGGATTGGTTAAATGAACCCCTACTCTATGTTCCATATACTCTTTTAAATAATTAATTGGCAAGATCATATCTTTTTAATTGGAACATGGAGAACCACCCAGGAAAACAGTACAACCATAGTGCCATGTGGCTCTGGTCTTTGGCTGACTAATTAGGTGCTTTAGTTTATGGTAACCTTACCCGAAAGGGGCAAGAGGCGCGGCGGTTGACGGGGTATAGCTCGGTCCTCTTGAGCTGTGGGCTTTGGTAAGAGACAGATCTCATTAGGGAGGGTTATGCTTTGCTTCTGAACCGGAAACCTTAGCGGCTACTATTTATTAGAGATGCTTTTGTAAAGGCCTCATAGTGAACAGTCCTATGCGGTCCACCTGGTAGTGTGATTTAAGAGGTACTTGCCCTTCGGCAATGGTGGGAAATTCTTAACTTTAGCGCTTATGGTGAAAGTGTACAACCTCTGCAGAGTGTAAAACTGTTATAACAGCCGTGCTCACGGTCAAGAGCGGCCTGGACCCTTACATGATAATCATACTTGAACATGATCTAAATCGTGGTTATATGAATATGTTGGGAATATGACATTCATTAATTTGTGGGTGGTATATACTTTCATTTGCTAGTAAATAGTTGCTTAATAAAACTTGACCAACTAAAAGTGCTTACTGCAGTATGGTCAGCCAACCTTTTTGCCTCAGCCTTGTATGTCATATTACATTTGCTGAGTACGTCATGTGCTCATACTTGTTGTCTTTCTTTCCTTTATTGCATCACTACACCCGGAATGCTGCTCAGATTGGGAGAATTTTGAGGATTTCACTACTGATTTTGAGGAGTTCTAGGCGAGTCTCCCCCAGTCAATGCCTGTGGAGTTGGAGTCACTTTTGCTTCGTTAGATGAACGTTTATTTAAGTCTTCCGCTATGACATTTGGTCAACTCTGAGATTGTAATAAATGCACTATAATACTCTTTCGTTATGCATGGTTATGGATATTCACTTGTGACGTCTACCATATGTGTGTAAACTGATCCTGGCGCCATAGAGTTCGTTTTTTCCCCTCCAATTCTTGGCCCAGTCCATCTTTGCTCCCTCAACTTTCCTCCTTGGCCACCGGCCTGTTTCTCTTTCCCCGACCCATTTCTCCTTCGCAGCCCAACTCGCCGCGCCGGCCCGCTCCGCCTTCTCTCTCTCGCCGACAGGTGGGACCCACCTGTCATCCCCGTCGTCTCCGTCTCAGACTCTTCCCCAGGAGCTTCGCGCGGAGGCAACGAGTCTCCCAAGCATATTTGTGTTCGGTTTCTATCTCTACTTCGAGCCGTCGCCGTCGCAGTAGCGCCGCCGCCGCCATAGCTTGTCACCGGCCTTCTCCGTCGCGCGTCTGTCGTCAAGAACCCCCTAGTTGAGCTCGTCTCGTTGAGCCGCGTCCATAGGACTTGATCCCGTCGCAAACCGTGCACCGTAGCCCTAGATCGAGCTCACGCCGGCGACCCTCCGCCGCGGAAGTGAGCGGCGCCGCCGTCCCGGTCGTCGCCGTCGTCGACCGAGTGCCCGATCCGTCCCTGGCCGTCCGATCGTGATCCAACGGCTCACGTTAGATCGCGTCCCGAGTCAAACCCGAGCATACCGGTCAGCGCTGCCAGTTTTGCAAAAGAGCCCTTGAAGTTTCTGGAAATCAACCCGCAGTCCATCTTAGTTCAAAAATAATTATAGATAGGTCTTGTTTTCTTTCGTTTTAGCCCCTACAAGTTTTAAAATAGCACCCGCAGTCCAGCTCCTGTTATTTTATGGTTTAGCCCTCATAGTTTCATACAAAATTATGTTTTAGCCCTCAGATTTTCGCAGTTAAGCCCCTGGAACTTTTAAAACTTTTGCCAGCAAGTCCCTGAACCTTAGAAAAGCCATATCTTTTGCGTTTTAACTCCGATTTTAGTGATTCTCGCGCTCACGCGTTCGTTGTAACACGTAGATTAGTTTTGTGGAAGGCAAGTGTATTATGTCATGCAAATGTCCTAATAACTATTAATTTCACCATCCATGCATGTGTCTTAATTTGATGGGTTCCTATTTAAGGATTTGCCTAGCCACTATATTTTTCCTGTCCCTGAAACTGGGTTACTTAATTAATTTTGATGGTAGATGATGCTTAGCTTGCTCAACTGGGATTGGTTAATGAACCCCTACTCTATGTTCCATATACTCTTTTAAATAATTAATTGGCAAGATCATATCTTTTTAATTGGAACATGGAGAACCACCCAGGAAAACAGTACAACCATGAGTGCCATGTGGCTCTGGCTTTGACTGACTAATTAGGTGCTCTAGTTTATGGTAGCTTTACTCGGAAGGGGCATGGGGGGCGGCGGTTGACGGGGTATAGCTCGGTCCTTTTGAGCTGTGGGCTTTGGTAAGAGACAGATCTCATTAGGGAGGGTTATGCTTTGCTTCTGAACCGGAAACCTTAGCGGGCTATCATTTATTAGAGTGCTTTTGTAAAGGTCTCATAGTGAAACCCAGTATTCGGTCCACGTGGTGTGGGAAGGGTACAATGCTCTCGGGCAATGGGAATCACGGCTTATGGTGAAAGTGTACAACCTCTGCAGAGTGTAAAACTGTTATAACAGCCGTGCTCACGGTCAAGAGCGGCCTGGACCCTTACATGATAATCATACTTGAACATGATCTAAATCGTGGTTATATGAATATGTTGGGAATATGACATTCATTAATTTGTGGGTGGTATATACTTTCATTTGCTAGTAAATAGTTGCTTAATAAAACTTGACCAACTAAAAGTGCTTACTGCAGTATGGTCAGCCAACCTTTTTGCCTCAGCCTTGTATGTCATATTACATTTGCTGAGTACGTTATGTGCTGATGCTTGTTTTCTTTCTTTCTTTTATTGCATCAACTACACCCGGAATGCTGCTCAGATTGGGAGAATTTTGAGGATTTCACTGCTGATTTTGAGGAGTTCTAGGCGAGTCTCCCCCAGTCAATGCCTGTGGAGTTGGAGTCACTTTTGCTTCGTTAGATTAACGTTTATTTAAGTCTTCCGCTATGACATTCGTGTCAACTCTGATATTGTAATAATTGCACTATAATACTCTTTTGTTATGCATGGTTATGGATATTCACTTGTGACGTCTACCATATGTGTGTAAACTGATCCTGGCGCACATATGAGATGCACCTGGTTTTGCCTTTAAAACCGGGTGTGACAGGAGGCATTCAAATTTAGACCCGATACTAAAATGACTCCATGTCACCTTGTCCGGTACTAATCTACGCGGACAAATGTGAGTTTTTGTACTAGTGCTTAACCATCTAGATGGACACAAAAATCTTTTATAATGAGTCTAAACCTTTTTTTTCCTTGGGTGAAACAAATGGACCTAAACTTATTCATGCGGAGGGTATAGATGGATGGGCCATGAAATACATGAGGTGCCCTCTATGGAATGTACTGTGTGAATTTTTTTTCAGATATACTTAATTTGTACTCGATGATGATGGTATTATTTACTTAATCTGGTGAAGAAGGCGAAATTGTCAGACATGCACCTGCATATCTATGTATGTGCTACATCTACATGTAGGTATGGAGGGGTAGCTTAAATTAGCTAGCAAACAAGAGAGATGCAAAGCAAGCACCCACCGATGGCCGATGGGGATGGGGACGCATGGGCCTGCTGGAGCTTGACACATGATGCTGATGCTGTCCAAATCGATCTATCACAAGAAGCTAAGGGACCATTGATTGGGTCCTAGTATCTATCGGATAAGGAAGAATTTGCTGGACCAATCAGAATAAAGTGTCCATGTGAGTGTTCTATTTACTTACTTATTTATATACTTTGGAAAAGGAAAATAGCAGAAATTTTGAGCTAGCTAGTAATTTTTAAAGGAGGCATCAATATATCGTTCTCTCATTCCACTAGCAAATATAAGCAGCTGCTATCTGAGTTTACTGACCTGACCTCACCTCCAGGGAAGGTGAAAGGGATACGTACTGTTATGCTATGGATAACAAATTATAGATGATAAATTAATTCCATAATTCAATTTATCGAATTAACATATCGGCTATGTAGAGGCCGGAACTTTGTTTCCATAATCTAAAAAAATTAATTCCATATGATCTCCAATAATTGTCGATGCATGCAGCAAGAACAAAGCAAAGCAAAGAAAAGAAAAGCAGCCCGTGGATGGATGGAGATACATACCTTTGAAAGCCATTGAATTAGCCGGCCGGTTGATGATTGTTTATAATTATCAAAGCAAAGCAAAGCAAAGCAAAGCTATCCTCTGGTGGCCTGGCGGCGGAGCATGCAGCTAGCTAGCTATCACCAGCAATCCAATTCCAATTCTCCAATTCTGAGGCGGCGGCTGTGCTGGCTCGATAACTGTGGCTTAGCTTCTTCGATCTCCACTGGCCTGGAATATCAGATTATATACGGGCGCCGGCCGGGAGCCATGGGCAGCTGCATGGTACGTAGTGGTAGCTGGTAGCTAGAGCTGATCGATGATGAAGAAGACAGACAGACAGATATGAATCATCTATATATATATATATATATATATATATATATATATATAATATATATATATATATATATTCCCCCCCCTCCATGGAATTGTAACTGATCAGTATGGCTATGGCATGGACATGGACATGCAAGCTAGCGAGCTCATCATCAACATAGCCAGTTGCAGCAGCATATGCGGACGAGATGGAGAAAACACGGACACATCGATCAAGACAGAGGACACACGCCGAGATCGATGATGATGATGAGGAGTACATGTATTTTTCGAAACCTTATCCTTCTATCTACAGTACATGTACTGTTACTCTTTCTCCCTCTCAGATTAGCTCAACACATACTGTATATATTAGGAGACATGATGATGCAAGTGGGCATCTATCGTCGTCCATGTGACCACGACGCGCCAGCAGCGCGCAGAGGCAGAGTCTGGGTATCGGGGTGATCGCCTCTGCCTATATATGCACGTCCACACTCCGGCCTCTATGCGTTGCTACTATAACTTATTCACATCTTCGTTCCATGATCTATAATCTATCCTTTTTAGAGGGTCGATCTATGATCCATTTATTATCTTCGTATACTCATCGAGATGAGAGTTCCCTTCCCTACACTTCCCTATGTATGTAGGTGTTTCAAACCACTTCACTTGTTCACTTCCTCGTCTCATATTCATGCATATTGAATTATATTGTATTCTTAGTTTGCATAGGACCAGTCTCATTACACCGTTTCATTACACGCTTACCTAGACCAGAAACTAGGTAAATGAGCTAAACAAGTTTTATGGTGATGAAACTCCTCTCACATACACTATTACAAAAACTCACATTCGTCTCTTGCCTTTAGTACCGGTCATAAAAAGATCCGGTACTAAAGTGACACGTAGCCATTTTAGTATCGGGTCTAAACTTGAAAGGTCCCCGGAGCCATTTTAGTACCGGCTGGTAACACCAGCCGGTACTAAAAGTCGCATTTACGTGGTGCGACCATTGTCCTCCACGGGTTACTTCAAAAGGAAAGCATGTCCCATTCAGTCACATGTGATGTATAGGTGGGATGGTAAGGAAGCAACACACGAGGGTAGAGGTCTTGGGTTCGCGAGCTGAGTCCTCGCGGCCGCGCATGCGCATTTGCGCGTAAAAAATCGCGTGACTTGTGACTTGCCTTGCGCATGTGTGCGAGCCACCCTGCAGTACTAAAGTGCACCATTTAGTACCGGCTAGGCAGCCATTACTAACTGGCTTGCACGTTAGTGCCAGTCAGCCAGTATCGGCTGGGCTGACCGGTACTGATGCCTAGTTTTCTAGTAGTGATACCATGGAACTTTTTCTTCTCTCTCCTATGCCATGACCCCCACGCAACCCCCGTTGAGACCGGCCTAAGAGAATGTGCATTGTTCATGAATTAAAAAAAGAAAGAAATTTAACTGTGCTAAGTACTAGCATCTCCAACTGTTGCAGTAAATATTAGCTATCAAGCCGACAAGTTAATTAGCGTTGCGGTGGTCGGCACTAAGACATTTAACGACACTAGGTATCATTCTATTATTTGAATCACTTTTTCAAAAAAAAGATGTTTAAATAACTTTTCTATTATCTTAGGCCTTCTCCAACAATCACTACTAGAAATATCTAGATCTTTAGTATCGGGTGAAATACCTGGTAAAGGGCTAGCATGCAGCACGTGAGGCTAGCCCCTTTAAAACGGGTTGGTAACACCAACATGTACTAAATGTGTATTTTCTTCTTTTCTTTTTAGTTCTTTAATTTTTTTTATTTCCTTTATGTTGCGTTGTTATACATTCATTCATATAGTTCAAGTTGGAGATGAAAATGTATAAAACCAACATAAACTTAGTCTTTGATCTCCAATATAATAAAGTCCACTAATAAGTTTATGTAGATAGCATAAATCAAGTCTTGCAATTAATAATAAATAATAAAACACAGTATTCATTACAACACTAAGGACCCTACATGAGGTACAAAGTACGATTCATATTGGTAATGTTAAGTCCTACGAATTTTTTTACATAATCATCTGCATATATTCATATACTATCCTTAGCCTTAGGGACATATTCTCTTCGTATATTTTTCATCGAATTATTAGATGGATCTGTCAAGAGCATGTGAGCTTGAAACCCATCCTGAACTCGATAGTATGATTCTATATATGTGTACTCTATGCATCCAAAAATCTGATATGACATTGCCACATGCATAATCCACAATAGTAATCCTCCTATAAGCAAATTGTAGAAACATAGTGTTAGAAGATGAGATATTTATATTTCAATAGCATGTAACAAAGAAAACCAGGGTTTCACAATAACTTACAAACTCCAATTTATAAGTAGGCGAAATTATTTTCAGCGTCTAAGTCATGTTTGGCTCATTTGCCTCAAGAGCTTTAAACTTGAAGTAACGGTAGTCACGAAAAACATGGTCGTCTAAGATTCCACAAGTGTTAGTGCCTGCCTCACTGCTTGTGCCGCAGAAACATATGATTGCTGGTAGGGCCTAGACTACACGTCGATAACAACTCTATCACCACGATTTGGATCGCGTAAGCCACCTTCTTCTAGTCCGAGGGATACGGCAAAAATATTACCATTAGCACTTGTTCGGTCTCTTACCACCATAGTTTAATTACTTTCTTCAACCAATCGATTGGATCAACAATCTGCATTTGTATTTCTGAATCATGAACATGACAAAATAAATAATATATATGTACATGCAACACATGGAAACTCTAGGTTACCAAATCATAACGAAAATGAGCTTCTACAAGCTTTGGAGAATGCCATCGTCTATTCAAATGCATGGAGCGTGCACCAGCGGTGGAGGTAGTCGTGGTGTGTACATATCGATACGCTGAGGTGCTCCCTGCGATTAAAGACTCATGTATTGTCTTCTCGACATTGTCCTTAATTAATAAAGAGAAATGTTAAATAAAACATAAGTCGTGTTTGCTGGCCCTAAAGTCTTTTTTCTTATTTTAAATATACAGGTATTTATAAAACAGATGATATACCCCCAAAATTTATGTGTTGCACCATATGACATACCTATATTTCAACATCTAATATAATTAACAAACATAATATAACACAACAACCATACATGTAAGTAAAATTCCATACAAATTGCATATATATCCATCCATTCGGATTCCATATACATTCAGATCTAAATTCACATATTCTGATTAGGGGTGGGCATTCGGGTTACCGGGAAAGTTCAGGTCAGGTTTTTCGGGTTTTAAAAATTGAAACCTAAAATTTGTCCACAAAAATTCAGGTCGGGTTTTTGATAATTTCGGGTTCAGGTTCAGGAAACCCGAACCGAAACAAAATTTTAGTAACATTTGAGAGACCTAACCTCATTTAAACCTAAAAATGACACAATGATGTATCTATTAACCGTAAAAAAAAGATCATACTAACATAGAGGAATAGTGTTTTGACATAAGAGGAAAAGAAATAAAAAGATAAGACCCTTTGAATTGTCTTATGAGTTGCAATATATAGAACTTCTAACATATTTTGGGTAGATCGGGTTATTCGGGTACCGTGGGTTCAACCCGAATTACCCTAATTTGATTCGGGTTATGTGATTTCAAACCCGACCTAACTTCGGGTTTTCTAGATTTCGGGTTTTTCGAGTTCAGGCTTGGGTTTTTCGGGTTCGAGCTTCGGGTATTAGGTTTTGTGCCCACCCCTAATTCTGATCACAATAAGATGGTGAAAAAAAGAAGGAAAAAACTCACCTCAGGTAACTATGGCGTGGGGAAGATGAGGCATGGGGATGAGGCGGGCAGGACGAGGACAGGGTGGCGTAGGATGGGGCGGCCGGGCGGCGGCAGATGGCGGGCGAGGCGTCGATGACAGGGCGGAGCGAGGCCGGGGCATCGGGTGGCGCGTGGAGGTTGGGGGGAGGGGNNGGAGGGGGTAGGGAGCTGGAGTCATGGCCAACTTGTGGTGGCATCGGGGTGGGGTACCGGTGTGGTGGGTGGCGGGCAAGGTGGCGCGGCCAAGTGCATCGGGCCGGGGTGGTGTCGGGCGGGTGTGACGGGTAGCGGGCAACGTTGGGGGCCGGACAACACAATGATCTTGCGGACGAAGAAGAGAGGTAGACGAGCGATAGGACTAAGTGCTACCATATATTGGATGGCTCTTTAGTCACAGGTGAAGCCACGACCCAGGACTAAAATTTCATTAGTACCATGTGGTAAGCCACCACGTGGTACTAGAGGGTGGCTATGCAGAATGTGAAACACAGCCCTCCCGCACAGCCCCTTTAGTATACCATGTGGTTCACCTTGCAGTACTAAAGGGTGGCTATGCGGGATGTGAAACAGATCCCCTTCAGCAATTTGTATCCCACACAACCCCTTTAGTATACCAGGTGGTGTCTCCAATTGGTATTAAAGGTACTCTAGTGGAAAATCTCCCCGTGCGGATCATCTTAAATAATGTTAAGTCTATACAGCAACGGGTCGTGCTCGGCGCGGAACACACGACCCACCGCCGGCCGGGTTAGGGGCACGGGGTTTCTGGGGTCGAAGCTCGCCGGCGGCCGTAGAAAATGTGGCCAGGGACGGAGGGTCGGGTGGCGAGGCCGCCACCGGCCGGGCGGTGGGGGAATCCGGTGGGTGGTGCCGGCGGTGGGGGCAGAGATGGCGGAGAGGTGCCGCCACCGGCCGGGTTAGGGGCGCGGGGTTGCTGGGGTCGAAGCTCGTCGGCGGCCGTAGAAAA
>OAMR01001157.1:53946-97451 GCA_900205405.1 Echinochloa crus-galli
GGGGGGGGGTGTTAGAGTATATTGGGATATCTTCATATAATGTAGATTAGGATTGTAATCTCGGCTTGCCTTATCTCTAAGGAAGGCTACATGCCCCCTAAGCAATGTCCTCCTATATAATGTGATCATGAGGCTCAGCAATATAAAAATCATCTATTTCACCAATTCTACTCTCCTTGGGTTCAGCCAAACCCTTGCTGGACCCTCTTGACCTCCACTATCTTCAAGCGATGGTTTGCATTCTCTATCTCCCTATCTCCCTGGTTCATGATTTTAAATGTTTTTCACCTTTGCATGATGATTTAAGTTAAACTCAAGAGCTAAAATAAATGTTGGCTGAAAACATGCTTCTTATGGTTGGCTTGCATGTTCTTTATTCCTTGTTCATTCACCTGTCGCTTGTGAAAAGTATGTTACCTAAGTTGTTGCAGTTTGACATATGGTTTGATGAAAAAAAACTCGCTCTATTCTGTATAAAGTACTCGAGAGATTTCTTTTCAAAATCTAAAAATCTATAACCTTGCAAGCTCCTTAATGTTGTCTTAGTCCTACTAAGGCCATATGTTGATCATGTTGAAAATCCTATACATATGATGCTTGCTATTGCATTGAGCTTTGTCAAATTGTTGTGATCCTTGTAAGATGCTTATCATGCTTTCATCCACTATCACCTCCTCCATATGCTAACTTTAATTTACACACCGGAAGTTAGCATGATACCATCCATCCATCCACTAAATAATACTCTATGAGAAGTGTTGATATTCTTTCTCCATGGCTATGAAAAGAAGACGAAGAAAAAAAAATACACATGACAGTAGTTGGACTGGAATCTAGTGTTAAACTTGGGGATTGGCAGGACAAGAAGGATCCCAATCTAGGACCACAAATTCGTATAATAATAAAACCTATGTTTCACTGAGTCCTTTTTAAATTGTTCACCGCTTAAATCACAATGCGTTGTGAGAGGCTTAAGGACTATAACCATACTCTTTATTCCTTGCTCCTTACCCCATATGAATATAAGAACTCTGTAATAACAACCGTTGGGAATTGCTGAGTACCAACCATAAGTGTAGTAAACTTATTTTCGATGTATTCAAGTATAGTCCTTGTAGTGATTCGATGAAAATAGCTTATAAGGTTGTCGAGGCACAGTTATTGATCCAAGGATCGATACAAGTAATCAACGCATTTCCATAAGGAGACCCACAACACACATCCAAAAACTCGAAGGTGAACATAGCTATAGGAGAGGAGTACCAAAAAGGACTTGACTAAGGCACTTATATAATAATTTGGATGAAGATTATCGTCGGTTGATAAGAGAATAGATGTCTTGCATTTCCCCCCTAGAATGGGAAGGAACAAAGATGCATTTTTGCCATAAGCGCTAGGACATGAGAGCTGGGCAAGAGTACCCTCAAAGGCCAAATATTACATAAATACTCTCATCCAGAGTTAGAATCAGAAATTCAAATAGAAGTAGAAAACTGGTAAATGAAACACAACTAAGAATAATGTTTCGTGAAGTAAATAAAAATATTGAGAATGATGATCATCAACAAAGATGACATAATACTTATAGGAATTAAGATTTGATTTTCTGAGCCCTAATTGCATTCCTCAAGTAATATATTGGATCATAACATTAAATTTACAATGCGATAAAACAATCCTCCTACTGGCAGCAAGATAGATGATAGATGGAGATCGTGGTTACGTACTGGAACTTAGCTTGAAGCTGACAAGGAAAGCAGCTAGCGCTACAACTAACACAACAAATGGAAGGAACCGGCGGTAGTACAATTAAGTAACCTTGCAAATTAATCCAAGCACTAGAAGGTAAATCAGAAAATAATTAAGCGATCGAACGATTTAATATATAAATTTGATTATTATTAGTTGGTGGATGTGGAGCAAGAGGAGGACTTGGAGCTGCTGCACTCGTCCTTGAGGCCAGTGCTGTTGGTGGGGAAGAGGTCCAGGGTTTTGAGAGGGCGACGGCAGCATGGCGGTAGCTGAAGAGCTGCGCCTGCGCCACCTCCCTCGTCGGAGCTGCCGCCGGATGCTGCACCGCAGTTGGCGTTGCAGTGCTCCATCGTCTCTGGGTCCCACTCCTCCAGCTGCTGATTGTTGCCTAAGAGCAGCTCCTCCATAGGCACCGGCGGCGGCAGTAGCCTTGCCTCCTCCTCCTGCAGCTGCAGCTGGAACGGAAGGGTCGCCGCCTGCTGCTGCTGCTGCCCAAGTAGCAGCCCCCCTGATGATCGACATCGATGAAGTATAGTATGTGAGCATTCGATCTATCTAGCTTGCATTGTGTACTTGGTCGCTATGTATGCAGGAAAACAATGAAGGCCGGTAACTTATATATGTATATGCATTGCATACCAGGTGGGGGTGCGGCATGGTGAAGCTGGTTGCGTATGGGTGGTGGTGGTGGTGCAGCTGCATCACCGCCGGATGCACGCCGGCGCTGCTGCCGCCGGCCGCCGGAGTCGTCGTCGTCGTCGTCGTCGTCGGAGCGACTGCGGCGGCCTGCTGATGCTGGTACTGCTGCTGGTGCCGGGCGCAGAGCTGGCGTCGGCGGAGACGCTGTCGCTCGCGGGCCTTGTGGTTCTGGAACCAGTAGAAGACATTCTTGCCCTCGATGCGGCCGTAGTAGGCGAGGTGCGCCGTGATCTGCTGGATCTCCGCCGCGTTGGGCGTCCTTACGCCGCTCCGGTACATCTCCTCCAGGATCATCAGCTGCTCCGGCGTCGGGCACCAACGGGTCGACGGCGTCTGAGGCATTATTCCTAGCTAGCTAGCTGCTCGATCTGCTTGCTTAGCTTGTATATATTGATCCTAGCTATATTCCTACTATAGCTACTGATCAAGGTTTCTGATTGCTAGCTGCTGCAGCTATATATGCCTGTATATTTGAGTTCTAGCTAATAACAAGATCGAAGCTCGTCTACTTCAGTCTGGCAGCATGAGCTAGCTAAATGGTCGGCTGGCTAATAGATTGCCGAGATATCTCAGACGTACTCAGCTACTGCTAGAGGGTGCTAGCTGATGGGATTATTGTTGGGATATTTGGATGGGTGGTGCGGTATGTGATGATCCTCCAGTCCAGTTATATAGAGATAGCCGGCAGCAGGCGGGCAGCTACTAACTAATACTAGGGCTAGCTAGGGAAACGTACGCATCCATCGCATTTGATGGATGGAAACACGCAAGCAGTGAAGAGGGCGGCTGGCCCCGACAGGGGCAACACGTACAAATGCTACAACAGTATGTATGTACGTACCTAGCAGCTAGCTAGGTCAGAGCGTGTGAGAGATCTCATAGATGGACAAGAGAGACAGATTGGCGCAGCGCAGCGCTGATAAAAAACGGCCAGATCGATCGAGTTAGTGGATCTTCTTTGACCAACGAACGCCCACAGCTAGCCCTGCTGCTCGGCTACAGTTTTACCACTATACCGCCCATGCGAAATAAATTGTTGGCAGAGGAGAATTACAAGCTCTCTGCTACGAGTAATAGCCGGCGTTGCTTTTGCCTTCTTCCAGGGATATATGTGGTTTCTTCATTCTTTTTAGGGATGTAGCACTAGTAGAGAAAGGGGATGTAGCACTAATAGAGAAAGGGGCAGTAGTCCCGGGTTAGAAGCCCCTTTAATCCCAGGCGCGGCGAGGCCGGGACTAAAGGGTCCGGACCCTTTAGTCCCGGCCTCCACGTCCGGGACTAAAAGTCCCTAAAACTGGACCCTTTAGTCCCGGCCTCCACGTCCGGGACTAAAAGTCCCTAAAACTAAAAAGTTGTTGCGTCCAAGGGGATTCGAACCCATAACCTCTTACATGGTCTCACGCATACCAACCTAGCCACTACACCTATGCATACATGTGATGAAAGGTGAGATGTTTCCTCTTTATTATAACCCGTGAAGCACTTACATCCGGGACTAAAGACCTGGTCTTTAGTCCCGGTTGGAGCCACCAACCGAGACTAAAAGTCACCCTTTTAGTCCCGGGTGAAACCACCGCCCGGGACTAGAGGTCTCGGGACTAAAGGTCCTCCTTGGACCTAGAAAAATACGAACCGGAACTAAAGGCCTATTGTCTCGGTTTAAAACGTAACTGGGACTAAAGATAGGAGATGAAAGGTCCTTTTTCTACTAGTGTAGTTAGTTTCTTCAACTGGGTGCAGAATTATTACTCTCATATAAATTGCATGCTGGAATTAATGGGCTATGTCCAATTAGAAATTCTGAAATTTCAAATAAATCTCAAAGGTCATGTGGGCACGAGGAAGCGGTGGAAGTAGTGCACATCTTGCTAGTGGAAGTGGAGAATAACCGGTATAATTAAATAATGGAGGTTGTCTTCACTCCAACGAGTGAAGGTGTGTAGAGAGAAACAAAGACCACACGTGCTCATTGTAACACCCTGCCCTCCAAAGCCACGTACACCGTATAGCCCTTCCGAGGAGCGTGCACGCGTACATATATAGCACTCTGTCTAAACTAGCAAGGTGGTACTAAACAAGTGTACTTATCCCGCAGTCATGGGCTACTATTAGGACATACAACCACATACTATATTGAGGCACCCATTGCATGATAGTTTTTGTTTTTATTATACTTTATTTAATTCATATATAATTTAGCAAGACAATTGTTTAATTACTCAACATTGCATGCATTAGATCACATGTCGTTCATATCCTACTAAACCGAAATGAGCATACTATACAAAACTTTAACCCTTACAAATTGATAAGTTCATGCCTATATGATACCCCCGTTTTGTTTAATTTTCATATATAACCCAAGCACAAATCTGCTGCTGTTGGGAGTTCTGGAATGGAGCACAAGAACGATGTCATTTTTGAAAGATGCACTGGCTACTGCAGGCGCTTGTTTAGTTCCTGAAATTGGGAGCCAAATTTTGGTCTTTTGGAGTGCGTGCGCTACTGTAGCATTTCGTTTGTATGTGTAAAAAATTGTCAAAAAATTGATTAATTAGGCTCAAAATATTAGTCTCGTAGAGTACAACAAAACTGTACAATTAGTTTTTGATTTCATCCACATTTAGTACTCCATGCATGCTATGACATTTTGATGTGATGGGAATCTTATTTTTGCATAGTGAACTTTGAGGTACGGCGCCATCGACTACCTGGGGAAGACGTCACTATATCCAATCTCTTAGTGTTCAGATTTTGTTATGTAATTAGTTAACAAAAAAGTGCAGTCTCTCCTCCCCATCTATGTTGTGGTATAGTGTGCTGCCTAGCTTATGTGAATCTCCACTCGAGTAAGTTTATTAATGCATGGACCAGCTCTAGTTAGTGTTATTCCCTATGACACACAAGACGAGCGAAGCCATGTCAGAGTAAGCCCATATAGCAGTATATCCCCATCATCATCGCAGTCAAGAGGCTAAAGTGACACCAATAAAAATATGAAAATGCATAAGGAAAACATTCATGCAAAATAGCATAGTAAAATGAGATGTGTTTGAGTATTTGCAAACTCTCGCAGATAGGCCTTTGCATTTTTTCCTTATCTCGGAAGAAAAGGAATAAATGACTGATGTAGAAGGGAATAGGAGGGGAGGACAAGATGGGAGCTGAGGATATATACGTGTTATTGCTCCCTGCTGTCCTTAGCTACTGGCATTGCATTCATGGGATACTTGAATGCATTCATGCCAGCCCTTGAATTTCCTCTTCTTCAGACCTCTTTCCTTTTAACTATCGACAGAAGCCTTTCAATGTTTGTCTGCCTAGTACGGTTGGGGAGAGAGAGAGAGAGAGAGAGAGATGCCGTAGAGAGACACTCGAAGGAGTGAGCATATATATATATATATATAATATATATATATGCCCTAACTTGTGTTGATATTTATAGAATTAATATAGAAAGAAGGATTAGTTTGGGTTCAATTTTATCTATGCCTGAATGAATATAGGTGACATACAGTAATTTACACTAGCTCGTTATTTGATGCCACCCATCAAGTTACACTACATAAAAACTCCTTAATTGGTAACGAACAAAGATTAACATTGGTAGCGGGCATGGGAACTTATACTTTTTTGGGTTATTGATGACTCATCGTCGGCAATGGGCATATGGCAATTTACCGCAATGTGTTGTCTTCTCCGGTTTGGAAGGTAAGACCTGTTGGTTCACGTAAGCTTACCCTAAACACTGCACCACATTATCATTTGTGCTTGAAAGAAGGATAGAGTCCTATTATATTAATATTTTTAAATCTTTTTTAATTTCTCCAGGACACGCACCATAAGTCCGATCAGTTTGATTTTTTATGGCCATCTCTTATATGATCATAGTTGAAGGAAAATACCAAAATAATAATAATAAACATTATGCTCGTTACATTGGTAATGGGCATCAAACAACCATCAAGCGTCCGTTGTTAAAGTCCGTTATCAATATCATTAGTAACGGTTGTTGTTGACATCCGTTATCAATAACAAGTTAATGATATCGAGCTTACTGTTGTCAGATTGGGCAGACCTTATTAGTAAATGAACTTAAATATTGACCGTTACCGTTAACCTTTATTGTAACGGGCATAAAATGCTTGTTACCAACAACACGTTACCTAAAACACATTTTCATATAGTGAACCTATATAGCAGAGAGACAGCATGGAAGGCATCTCGATCGAAGTGGTGAATCCAAGCTGCTGCTGCAGGGGCACTGTGCTCCTGCGCGCGTGAGCAAGCAACCTGTCTCGCCCGCCATGTAGATATGCAGTCACTCACTCATTCATTAATATTGATATAAAGCAGCGGACGCATGCATGGAACTATGTAAGTTGGCCGGGTTCCAGGCCGACCGGCCTATTACTAGCTGGCAGCAAGCGAGCGAGCAGAAGGATCGATTCCGTCATGTATATATATGCATGGAAGTAGGGCTTAATCGATCTCCAATCCATTTCTCTGACCCTTCTCTCGCCGGCCTCTCTCTCTCTTTCTCCGTTAATGTGTACCAGAAAAGAAGAAGAAGAAGAAAGAAAGAACATATGTCAGAGAGTGAGGTAGCGTAGATATCGAGACGAAGCTAAACGCACCCTGCAGCCAAGCAAGCAGGATGGATTCCGGCTGCACTTGTACGTACAGTACCATTAAAGAAAGAACATACGTATGCTATCTTCAATTGGCTGCTCTCGATTTATATCGAGATTCATCAAGAGCAATAAAGCTGGAACAGAGGTTTCTGCATATATGCACCCTTAACTTCAGCTTTTCTGCCGCCGCGCCCTTGCATTTGCTTTTCTTCCTGCTTGGCATGCATGTTTCTATTATTCCATGGACTACTAGCTTCAATAATGCTGCGTGCATGCTGTGATCAATAATTGATCATGGATGCTAGCTTAATTCATCTGTCCTTAACGACTATGAGGTTATCAGCGAGCTCTTGTACGTCCCTCCTCAGAACTCAGAAGGTTAGACGATCTAGCTATAGTTAGGGTCACTAGCTTGACTGCATATACACGTACTTTTGGGTTCAGAGGCCATAACATTGTTATATCTCCAAATAAAGCTTTGTTTCACTCATTTGTTAAAAGAGTTGCACGGTCAGCTCCGATCGAAGATATAAGTCCATCCAAAGATCCAACCTAAAATAAATGTATCAAAAAGAATTGATGCGATTCTATTTGGGATGGGAGCACTGGCGAACCTCTTTGAAGGCGCGAAACTGGGCGCCGGCCCCTCCTCCTCCATGCATTTTCCACTAAATGAATAGTAAACTAGCAAGGTGGCCCACGCAAATTTGCACGGGTAGCTAGTTTTTTATACTAATATTTATATTTTTTTAATTTAAATATAATTTTATTTAAATATCCGTGTTGTTTCATTATCAATACAGTTTGTCTAAGTGTGTTCAAACTATTGTATTATTTTTTATCATCATGTATGTGGTACATGGTATAAATTAATGATGCAAGCTTATATTTACTAATTGTATTTGACATTAATGTTTTGATCAACTTATATTTTCCTTATTTATTTAATTTAGAATTTAACTATTTATTTACTCTAATCAATGGAATTTAAGGGTTAATATAGATTGTCAGATCTTACCAAAAACTAATTATTTCAATTAATATAGTAATAACATTATATTATTAAGATTAACTCCACCAATACCACTCAAACTCTTCAAATACTAAATGGAGGCTACCTCTATTTTTAAGGGCCACAAAAATGCTACAACTTCAACAATAGCCCTCATAAATACAGGGCTTTCTATAGACCCCCGAGAATGGAGGGTGGATTTGGAAGCCACCCAAATATGGGGAGAGCAAGTAGAGGGCCTGCTGGAGTGCATCTTTTTCTGGACCCTCTAAACCTGCGACAGGGGCTTATTGGGTTTGTTGGAGTACAAATTTTGTCTAGATCCTCTCTAAACTTGGGATAGGGGCTTGTTGGGTCTCCTGAAGTTGCTCTAAGATAATAGATTGTGTGACCTAATATTGAGTTAGTGATCATGGGAAATATTATGAGAAAAATACTGCTATTTTGCTAGTTATGCAATGAGAACTTAGTCTGCAGTAACCAATGGGTGCCTATCACGGTTATGGACCAATCTTTTGCCTTTTTCCTCCTCCGGTAAAAGATAGAGTAATATATAGACATGGTTGATGCCCGATCTAGTGAATGATCGGTAGTAGTTTACAGTTACATGATTATATCTGGCATTAAGAGAACCATTTCTTTGCCCAGCCTGTTGTTACTCAACTTCCATGTCAACACATGTGCACGTCAAGCACGTCCATCATCAAAGTTGTATGACACCTGAGTTTTTTTTCTTTATTTTTCCTAAATCTGCTCCTGCTTCTTGCACTGACTCGTTAACAAAGACCATCAAATAGGTTTGAGTGTGGGCAAACCATTTGATGATCTTCCATGAGTGCTGAGCATGGTCATGGTGATGATCAATCCCGGCAGCGATTCACTCCCTTCGGATATGGAGAATTTTTCTCTCTCGTTGTTCTCACAACCTTGGTGAACGCCCTAAATCTGAGCACCTTTCATCAGTTATATGTGCAAATCAACATGGTGTCCTCCGCTCATTGTTGAACACTACACCACCTCATTTTCTCCGCTTTGTTTTTCCTCTCTCTGCTCCTTCTTGCACTAACTCGTTAACACAGACCATCAAAAGGGTTTGAGCGCGGGCAAACTATTTGATGATCTTTCATGAGTGTCGAGCGCGGCCATGGTGCTCAATCCCGGCAGCGATTCGCTCTCTTCGGACAGGGAGAATCGTTCTCTCCTGTTGTGCTCACAACCTTGTTGAACATCCTAAATCCGAGCACCTCTCACTAGGTACACGTGCAGATCGACGTGGTGTCCTCCGATTATTGTTAAACATTGCCTCCTATATAGAGGAACGTGGAAGGCCACATGGGGCTTCAGGCTATTGTAACACCCAAAAAATTACCTATTTAAAATTTTTTAGTAATTAATTGACACTTATTTAATTTTATCATAATTACTATAGGTTAAATAAATTATTTGTTAATATTAAAATTTAATATAAGTTGTAGAAACATTTTTGTTGCATTCATGCTGTTGCATTTAATTTTTGTATTGTTTGTGATTCAAACGAGAATTTAAATTTATTTAAATTCAAATTTGAATCACCTTGTTTTGAGCTGTAGAAAAGTTATTCGAGCCCGAGTTCACTTCTGCCCCCTCTATTCTTTCCCGAGCACAACATATCCCCCTCCACCTTTTTCCCGTCCAGCCTAGCACCCTCCTTTTCCCTTCGGCCCGGCCCACCTCTTCCCCTTTTCCCCGGCCCGACAGCCGCGCCGGCCCAGTCTTCCGCGGCCCAACCGCGCGCTCCCTCTCCTCCCTCTCTCCCACTGGCCAGCGGGCCCCGCTCGCCAGCTTCTTCTTCCCCCTCACGCTCGAGCGCCCCTCCACCCCGGCGCGATTCCCGTCACTTCGTCCAGCAGTCTCGGCCGCGCTCCGCGCCCTTTGGGGCCTCGCCACACCCCTGCCCCCCTGACCGCGATTACCTACCATCTTTGCCCCCTCGCGCGAATGGCAAGTCGCCCCCACGAGGAAACCCCACCGGCCGTAGGTCGTTTTCCCTCCCCGACGCCGCTCCGGTCGATTCCACCACGCCAGTAGCACCGCACGGAGGTGAGCACCGTCCCCAGCCATCTTTTGTTCACTCCCTCGCTCTCTAGGCCGCTCCACCACGATGGCCGGCAATGGCCGACCGCCGTCGAGAGCCCCCCTGCGTGGTTCCCCCCTCGTCTTGAGCTAGCCAGTTGTGCTCGCCACGCCGCCCCGGTGCCATAGGTACCATCCCCGTCGCAAACCAAGCACTGCAGCTCGATTTTGAGCTAAGTCCGGCGAAGGACCACCGCGTGGCGCGGCGGCGCCGCCTCCCCAGCTCGCCGGCAGTCGGTCCTACCCCTCCCAACCGATCTGGGCCCTCGGATCCTGATCCGACGGTCCCCGAGCATCCCCTTCCTTAGTCAAACCCCAAGAAAACGGTCATCCCGAGCGATTTTGTTAAAGAACTCCTGCAAGTTTAGGAATCAACCCGCGGTTCGCTCGAGTAGTAAAATATTTACACTTGGGTCCTTTTCTTCGTGAATAACCCCTTGACCTTTTGAAAAATATAACCCGTGGTCCCGTTTAGTCGTTTTTGCGCGTGAGCCCTCGGGTTTTAACGCGTAATTACGTATAGGTCCCTGGTTTCTTCAAAATAAGCCCCTGGAACCTTTTAAAAATTGCCAGCAGGTCCCTAGGGCTTAGAAAAGCCATATCTTTTCCGTTTTAGCTCCGATTAGTGTGATTTTCATGCTCATGTGTTCGTAGCAAAGCGTAGATTAATTCTAAACCTTTTTATGTACTATTTCTACTGTTTTGTGTACTGTTCTAACAGAATATTATTTGTTTGTATGTATTGGTTTGCGTGCTCGCTTGTATGGTGAATCGTGTCCAGTCGGTGAGCCGTACGCTTTCGAGTTCGAGTTTGTGGGAGACTTTCCGGAGCAGGACCCACAGCAGCAGCAGCAGCCGCCCTTCGAGGAAGGCAAGTTTTAGCATGGACAATCCTTGCTACCTAAACCCAGTTTTTACATACATTCACTTTCATATGCATGTGTTTAATTTGATGTCCTATTAAGGTTGTACCTAGTTTGTTTACTCCTATCCTTTGATTACCTGGGATTTATGCAGATGGGTAGATTTTGCTATGCGCAGCTACTGTCACTTTTATTTAATTGTTAACTTTGACTTAATGGTTCACTTCAACATTAATGATAAAACTTGCTTTTTAGCAACATGGTTTAGGGAGCTGGGGCATGTGCTGTGTGCTTTGCTCCAGTGTCTCTCCGTAAGGTCCGGTTCTTAAAGCGGCAACCCAGGAGCCTGTCGCTACCGCTAGAACTATTATGGCTCTGGTCTTGGTCAAGTAACTTGTACATCTCTAGCTTGCCAGTGGTTACCGTCGGGGCCAACGGCGTTAGGGGAAGTAAGGAGCGAGGTGTTTCCGGATTCCACCGAGGACGGGTGATCCGTCGGCTAGGTCACGTTAGACCTAGTCCCGTGCTAGGAGTCTCTGCGATGGAGAACTCCACACGTTGCGCATGGATGGGTGTGATGCCCGCGCTCTGGACGCCATCGATCCCCCTATGGTGTGACTCCGTAGGAGTACGTCGATCTCGGTGCCTATGGTCTCACCACCTTATTGTACCTTAGCGGCCACTGTCTTGTTAGGGTGTCTTGTGAAAAACCTCGTAGCGTCCCTATGCAATCACACCTCGGAAGTGTTGATCTGTGTGGTTGGGTGCAAAGTTCTTGTGAACTTTTACGCGACTGGCGGGTAAAGGGCGAAACCTCTGCAGAGTGTAAAATCTATCATGATAGCCTTGCTCAAGGTCACGAGCGGCCTGGATCTTTTTTTATTAGAAGATGATGTTTTATTAGAAGATGGTATTTATTTATGTTTAATGTCACTTATACCTTATTAATTGGGTTACAATTGGGTTTTCATTCACTTGTAGTAATTTGGTTAATGTTAAAATGAACCAACTAAAAATGCTAATGCAGTTAAGCCGTGTCTAGCCTATTTTGAGCCTTCATACACGTGCTATACTTGCTAAGTAATTGTTTACTTACACTTGCTATTTTATTCAATAAAATCCCGGATGGGTAAATAGATTGGGTTGGGCATGAGTCTGCTGCTGAGTTTCCAGAAGATTTACCATACTACTGAGCTGTGATCTCCCAGTCAGAGTCCCTGTGGATTGCGGCTCCATTAGTTGAGAGATTTATTAGTCTTCCGCTGCTATTGTTTAGATCATTTATGAAGCACTCTGATGTAAACATTTTATTTAATGAAGAATTTATTCCAGCATATGTTCTCTGTTTATCATATTTGTTCGCTATATGTGTACTATGACTTCCTGGGCACACATATGTCGCATTCGGGTTTTTGTGAAAATCCGGGTGTGACAGCTATCCACACTCATCGTACTTTATTCTCATCCTCTAAAAGAAATATTCATGCCTAGTCATTGATATTCTCTCCTCTATATCAATTTCTTCTGCACTCGTTATCCTCAATTTCTCATATTCTATACCAACTACCAACATGTGAGCCCAGCCATCTCTTTTTCTCCTTCTCTTTCATCGACGCCACCACTCCCTCCACTCTATCTCTCTCCCTCTATCTTCCCACCTCTCTCCAGTGGAGGCGGCGGCGGCGGCAAGGGGTGCCGGTCTCCCGGCCGGTAGCCTTCAGCCCCGTAGTACTCCGAAGGCATGCAGGCGGCTCCCATGGCAGTGACGGCGGTGGATGGTCTCCCGGCGGCGGACGGTCGCGCGGAGACGATGAAGGACTCCCGCGGCGGCTATAGACAGCCGCGTGGTGGCTTTGGAGGGCTCCCGCGGTGGCCGGGGACGGCCTTACGACGACGGTGGAGGCCTCCTACGGCGGCCACGGACGGCTGCGCGGCAGCGGCGGCGGAGGGCTCCCGCGGCGACCGCGGAGGGGTGGCCGCGGACGGAATAATATAGACCGTTAGATCTTCATCAAATCCGAAAACATATATTTTTCTCTTTTTTGGATTAACGGAATAATATAGACCGTTAGATCTTCATAAAATCCGACGGCATATACTCTTCTCTTTTTTTAGATTAATGGAATAATATAGTCCGTTAGATCTTCATAAAATCCGATGGCATATATTCTTCTCTTTTTTAGATTAACGTGGGAATTTATTGATCCTTCCCCTGCCAAAATTATATTTATAGAGATGAGACGAGTACGTATTAATAAGTGCAGTACATATACGTACGATGCGCAGAGTAGCTAGCTAGGGCTTCGCAGTTTCCATGCCTGCCTTGTACAGATCCATATGCATGTCTGCATGCCTGACCAGCTCTTTAACTTAATTTTCTTGGGTTCTGGAGCGACGACTTCATTTGGAGTTGAGCCAGCCAGCCTTTGCTTCGCTAGGGAGATGACGAACTGTTATCCGGTCAGACAGGTGACAGTTCAATGAGAGAGAGAGAGACCGCGCGGAGCTAATGAGATAATTAACCATGCATCAGATATTTGTTGTCATATATACTCCCACCGATCTTCAGGTATTTTTAACAATAAATTAATAATTTACAAATTCAAAATACAATAAATTTAAGCTGGTTCCAGGTTAGCGCCGTTACGGGAATGGTAGTTGTATTATCTTCGAGCCTTGTTCATCCTCATATCTTTTATTTTTATTTATTTTCCTCTCTGTTTTCTTTTTCTTTACCTCTTATCTTATCTTGGACAAAACACCTATATATTAGTTTTCGGCTCAAAAGGGCGAGCACTACAAACCACCAAAATCTACAGAACCTATCCTTACATATCCGGTTATGAGCTCTGCCCTATGTTTATAGGCAAGGTTCGGGATAAATCCTTCTCTAGGCGTGATAGTGAACACTCTTACCACCATACCTGAGATTTCGTGCTCTTGTGTTCGTGCCTGATGATCTCCGGCATGACACTATAAACTATAAAGTAGAAATTGTTCATGTTCTCTCTCACAGAGAGGGTGAGACAATGGTATACTCACATCATAAGGCATACAAATGGTGAATGGGCCAAATTAGGAGACAAGTTCTATCTAGCCTTCTTCCCCCCCTCCCCGTTCAAAAGTTGTCTCGTTGCATATGGAGACGATTCTCGGCTTTATCAGAAAAATGAGGAGTCGCGTCTATAGGTGTAGCCTAGGATAGGTTCTCAATGTTAACCAATCCTGCCCGAACTTGTTTATACCTAACTTTGTGTTCCTAGAACACTTCTATTTTGGTATAAGAAAGGAGTCTACCCTGTATATTGACATCACCACAGGAGGTTCGTTCACCCACAAGACTCCCGTCGAAGGAAGGAAAATCATCCCAAATCTCACCTTAGAAAACAGTTTCTTCATCGATGAATCCGTGCCCCGCCAGCAGGAACCCATGTCAAGCGACGAGGAAAACCTCTAGAAGCCGAATCTAAACCTTCACCTTCCATATCTTTAGAAACGACCTATGGGCCCTCACTCGAACTAGGAACACCAAAGGACGAACAAATTCATCCCTCAGTTCCCCTTTTCACTCGAGGATGATCTACTCGAAACCAACAAAAACACCTCAAATGACTACTAGCACAACAAGCCTACGACACCTCGAGAGACTAGGCAAGAGATCGCTGCCATATCTATATATACGAGAAGTGCACCGAGTGATAATGACTATGACAGTCCTTGATTAGACGAATCGCTTGAAGTTTGGTTCTTGATTTCTCACCTATTCTAACCAGCCCAATATTAATCCGTCAAGAATACCCATTTTTTTAAAAAAATAAAAAGGTTTGTAAAATGCACCAAAACATAAATATTACGAGAGATATAAAAAATATATATATACACACACACGAATTTTTTTTCAAAATCAACCCTATTTTAAAATATATTGTGATTATACCTTTATAATACTATATAAAATAGTATTTTCATATACTCAGTGTATGCTTCCATACCTAACATATATATCACCCCAGATGGTCTAGTATCATCACATACTACATGTACATACTTTTCGTTGGATCAAATTTGTCATGTATCATGAGATATACAGGTGGGTGTAGCTACACATGCCTGTAGAATAGATTTTTCATATATATATATATATATATATATATATATATATTAACATGAATAGATATTGATTAGGTACCACCACACATGGTACCACACTTTACAATACTTAAAATAACAATTAAAACTAATTAAAATAGGTGTTGAGGATGGTCTGCCCTCTCGATACAGCAATACCTATCCAGAATCTTCATCTTCTTGACCCACCTGAAGTCGACAAGCTCATTCTCCACCACTTTTAGAAGTGGTTGTGGAGTTCTCAACGCCGGCTAGATCATCAAGCTTGGCGAAGGGGTTGAAGCCTTCCCCTTCGTCGGCGTCCTTGATGATCTTCCAGCTGTTGTAGCTCCCGAGCGCCTGTGGCATGAAGACGCTCGCCATCACAAAAGGGATTGTAACAATCGCTTTCAATCTAAGCTAGTGCAACTCCATCCTGGTCTCCATGCAAGATACCCAACTGGCGAAATAGGCGCCAGCGCACGTACATCTTGGGGATTTCAGCTAGCGGCCATCATGCATCACTTCCAGCGAGAGCAGGCATCTCGACGGGGAGGGGATGGATGGAGTAGCGTGCGAGAGACTTGTAGATCAAGAGCAGAGTGAGCAGAGAGACTAGGCGAATAAGAACAAGGTCAAAGAGTATGCATATATAACTATAAGGCACGTCCGTTTAATTTGGTTTGATGATGCTCTTCAACTTCACGGGACGCATCATGATTTCACGTCCTTGCATTGGAGAAGGCAACAGACTGTAGGTGGCGCATCAATTTTTCGCGTAGTTACTGCATGTCTCGGTGAGCAATTACACCGGCATGATAAAAACATAGAAAAGCATGTCGGTCTAATTCTACACCGGTAGAAATATAAATTAAGTTTAATAAGTGTGGAACTGGTCTGGTATGTTTACTTTACCATACCGATACGTATTTGCATCGATACATTTAGTTAGCATATGTGCTGGTGTACAGTTCATCGGCTAAATGGGCCAGTGTGAATGTACTTAACGCACCGGTGTGCACTTTGGGTCAACATTTATAGGCCGATACGTACCCAGGTCGTCTCTCTAGTAGTGTAATGTAGGTGTCAAGTTACCCCCTCACGTAGAACCTAGTAATATGCTTAGATTCTAGTGCTTTGATGATGAGGGATGCATGTTTGATTGCATTCTACTTTAATGACAAATGCCTTAATAATTGTTTATCATGTTACCTTTCTCACCTATATGGTGAACTACATATTGTATACACTGATTTTATGTTATGTAAGGGCATGTCTATGCCATGGATTGGTGACGTGAACCTTGATATACCCTCTCGTTGTGAGTTTTGGGTGAGTTTGGTGTATCCTTGACGTGTTATGGTGGGAGAAAGCCAGGGATGGTACTACGGAAGTACCTAGCCGGGGATGTGTGTCTTGTGAAGTTCTACGCCTCTTATTGCTTATAGTAACTATGGGACTTGTGTCTAAGGTGTTGGTATGGCATCCGTGTTTGTCACACCCGGATTTTCATAAAAACCCGAATGCGGCCATATGTGTGCCTAGGAAGTCATAGTACACATATAGCGAACAAATATGATAAACAGAGACATATGCTGTAATAAATTCTTCATTAAATAAAGTATTTACATCTGAGTGATAAATTCTTCATTAAATAAAGTTTTACATCAGAGTGCTTCATAAATAAACTAACCAAATACAGCGGAAGACTAATAAACTCTCAAACTAATGGAACCGCAATCCACAGGGACTCTTACTGGGAGACCACAGCTCAGTAGTACGATAAATCTTCAGGAAACTCAGCAGCAGACTCATGCCCAGCCCAATCTGTTTACCCATCCGGGATTTTGTTGAATAAAATGACAAGTGTAAGTAAACAATTACATAGCAAATATAGCACGGGTATGAAGGCTAAAAAATAGGCTAGACACGGCTCAACTGCATTAACAGTTGCAACCCAATTAAATAAGTATAAGTGACATTAAACATAAATAGACATCATCTTCTAATCAAAAAGGATCCAGGCCGTTCGTGACCCTGAGCAAGGCTATCGTGATAGATTTACACTCTGCAGAGGTTTCGCCCTTTACCCACCAGTCGCGTAAAAGTTCAAAAGAACTTTGCACCCAACCACACACATCAACACTTCCGAGGTGTGATTGCATAGGGACGCTATGATGCTTTTCACAAGACACCCAAGACAGTGGCCGCTAAGGTATAATAAGGTGGTGAAACTCTAGGCACCGAGATTGACTGACCCTCAGGGCGCAACGCGAGGGGGTCAATAGCGTCCAAGCGCGGGCAACTCATGCCAACAACAAAAATAAAGATCGCAACGTGCGGAGCTCCCGTACCACATGGGCTCCCAACACGGGACTGGGTCTAACGAGACCTAGCCGACGGGGCGTCGGTGGAATCAAGAATCACCTCGCGCCTTACTTCCCCTAACGTCGTCGGCCCCACCGGTAACCACTGGCAAGCTATAGACGTACAAGTTACTTAACCAAGACCAGAGCCATAATAGTTCTAGCAGTGGCGACAGGCTCCTGGGTTGCCGCTTTAAGAACCAGACCTTACGGAGAGACACTAGAGCAAAGCACACAACACATGCTCTAGTTCCCTAAACCATGTTGCTAAAAAGCAAGTTTTATCATGAATATTGAAATGAACCATTATGTCATAATTAACAATTAAATAACGGTGACAGTAGCTGTGCTTAGCAAAGATTCTACCCATATGCAAAAACCCAAGGTGTACAAGGATAGGATAAACAAAACTAGGTACAACCTTAATGGTACATCAAATTTAGACACATGCATGTATGAAAGTAAATGTATGTAAAAAGTGTGTTTAGGTAGCAAGAATTGTCCATGCTAGAACTTGCCTTCCTTGAAGGGCGGCTGCTACTGCTGCTGCTGTGAGTCCTGCTCCGGAAAGTCCTCCACGTACTCAAAGTCCAACGCGAAAGGCTCACCGACTGGACACGAATCACTACACAAACATCCATGCAAGCCAATACATGTAAACAAATAATATTTTATTAGAACAGTACACCAAACAATAGAAACAATACAAATCAAGGTTCTATAAATATTCTATGCTTCACTACGAACACATGAGCGTGAAAATCACACTAATCGTAGCTAAAACGGAAAAGATATGGTTTTTCTAAGTTCTAGGGACCTGTTGGCAATTTTTAAAAGGCTCTAGTGGCTTATTTGAAGAAAACCGAGGACCTATACGTAAATACGCGTTAAAACCCGAGGGCTAACGCGTAAAATGGGCTTAGCCAGACCGCAGGTTCTATTTTTAAAAAAGACAGGGGGTTATTTGTTAAAAACATGACCTAAGTGTAATTATTTTTCTACGGCGATGGACGGCGGGTTGATTCGAGGAGAACCGAGGGGCTCTTATGTAAAACAGCGGCACTGACCGGTATGCTCAGGAATTGACTCGGGGGAAGGCTTGGATCTGGACCACTGGATCGAGATCGGACGGCTGGGGGTAAAGTCGCCGGCGGGAACAGGGAGGCGGCGGCGCCGCCACTGCACGCGGCGGGGGCTCACCGGAGCGAAGCCATCCCAGCGCTACAGGGCACCAAAAGGCTAGCGGTCAGGTCCTACAGCCTCAGCGTGGAACGGCGAGCTCACCTGAGTGGCTCTCGACGTCGATCGGGCGGCAGGAAGTGCGGACGTCGAGGCGAGGGACTCCGGCGGCCCTGAGCAAAACCGGCGAGCAATTAGGTAGTGCTCCAAGCGGAAAAAGTGAGCGGGCCTTGCTCGGGCTCCTCTAGAAGCTCCGGGGCGGGCTCTCGTTGAGCGAAGGGCGGCGGTGGTGATTCTCATCGGTGGCGGCCGGAGAGTGATGACGCAAGGCGAGGGGGAAGGTGCTGGTGAGCTTGGGGCTCGATGGGGGGCTAGGGATGAGAGTTGGGGCGCTGCGGCCATGCTTATATAGTGCCTAGGGCGGGCATTGGCGTGCGTGCCTTGCCAATTGGGCGGCGGCCGGTGGATCGGTGCTTTCCAAATGGGGGGAGAAGCTTCCATGCGGGGAGCATCGCGGGGAAGGAAGGCGAGGGCAGGGAAGGAAGGTGGAGCGGCGAGGAAAGTGCTGCGAAGCTGCGCGAGGGCCCACGACGGGGGAGAGGCAGCTCGGGCGCAGCGCTTGCCATCGACGGCGTCGGGCGTGGGAGGGGGAGAGAAAGGAAGGGGGAAAGATGATTCCGACAGGCGGGCCCCGCCTATCGGTGGGAGAGACGTGGGGAGGGAGCGGCGCAAGCCTGGGCCGGAGAGAGGGAAGTGGGCCGGCTCGGGGGGAGGAGCTGGGCCGAGTGGGGCTGCGCGCGCGGGTGGACCGGGGTGGAGGAGGAGGTGCTGGGCTGATCTAGGGAGAGAATAGAGGGGGTGCAAGTGAGCCTGTGAGAAAAGTTTGAGGAGCAAAAGTAGACTCGGGCTAAAACAACTTTTCTAGGACTCCAAACAAGGTGATTCAAATTTGAATTTAAATAAATTTAAATTCTCGTTTGAATCACAAGCAATATAAAAATTAAATGCAGCACCATGAATGCAACAAAAATATTTCTATAACTTATAATTGATTTTAATATTCATAAATAATTTATTTAGCCTATAATAAAGATGAGAAATTCAAATAAAAGCAAATTGATTACTAACAATTTTAAATAAGCTATTTTTGGGTGTTACAGTGTTGGGTGCTCATACCTCTAACAACTATGCAGTTTGGTTGGCTTCATTGAGATGCTCACTTCTTGCAATTTAGGGCCGAGTTAGTTTACCAACAATTGAACCATCTATTATAGTACATATCTTTCCCCCTATTATTGATAGGGTTCGGTCCGAGACTAGTTTCAGGTTGCCACTTATCCGAAGGCAATTTGGTGTAAGGAGGTAGTGAAGGCTACTCCCTCCTGACAGTTCAGCCCATGAACGGTTCCGTGGGTGTTCATCGCAGCTTACAGGTCTAGAACTGGTGGCAGCGAGCCCTGCAATCGAAGACATTCCCAGACTCGTAGAAGCAGGAGAGTGCAAGCCTCATTCTAGGGCTCTAGCAGTTAGGTGTCATCTAGTATCTATACACCGTCTAGCTTCACCACGGGCGGGTACACATGTACAACCTTTGTGGAGTTATGATGCATACATATAGTTGTTTCTACGGTATTGGACCATACTGCGTAGTATCTATCACTACTTTTTACTAGCTTTATATAATACTATACCTTCCCCTTTTAGATAGGTTGGCATTTGCCAATGAGGTCACCATGGCCAATTGAGAGTTTATCCTATCGATCAAATATAAGTATCTTTACTTTTTTTATCTCTAAACTGTAATATTTTTCAACCCCTTTTGCTGCCCTAGATTCACAAGTTTCAGTAGAGTCCCTCCCGAGCTTGTGGTTTTAGGTTTTCACAGTTTTCCTATGCAACCCGGTCTGACCGGTTTGCCAACCTAGTCTGAGCGGTTTGGACGTAGGGCCTCGGTGAGGAGATTCATTTGCGCGCGTGCTAGCGTTTTGCGGGGTGTTGGCCATGATTTGCATCTAACACTTTGTATTTGAAACTTTTCCATTTTGAGTCATTTATATATATTCGTAAACAGCTGTAAGAAAAAGTTCATATAGTAGGGTTAAAAGGAACACACATCTAACCATGCATAGTAAGATGGTCTATGAGATGAGAGTCGTTACATTAGATGAGTGCGACGACATATAGGAGGCAAGCTAGATGACATAAATTAAGCTGAAAGCAACTCGATGAACGAGGGCAATCGATCTCGTACAGGTAGCTAGTGCGCAATTAGGAAATTAATTAAGGTGAAAGGAAGAGCCAAATCAAAGCGACCATGCATAAGGTATTCTAGGGCTGGTGGCAGCTGTAGTGATGCCCATGGTGGTGAGGCAGATCAGTAGTAGAGGCGGAGGGGGAGACGGAATAGAGGCTGATGGAGGAGACGCCAAGGTAGGCTGCCAGCATGTCGTCGTCATCGTCGTCGTCACCGCCGTAGAGGACGATGCCGGCAGGCAGGTCGTAGTAGCCACCAGCGCCTCCTGCTGCCACTCAGCCGGCTCCGGCACTGACGCGGCATGGACATCCGCCTCCGTGTAATCGCCGGCGTTGCGCGCGAAGCGACCCTTCACCCTGGGCCGGCTGTCGGCAAGCGTCTTCCTGCAAGCATACTATTGTATATAATAAGTCAGAGGAAGGATCCATGGTTGCCAGCTGAAACCAATGCGATATATATGGGTTGCAGACCGACCGTGATCTTCTTTTGGAAGTTGCGCTGGTTGCGCTTGCTCCTGTACTTGTCGATGCGCTCCCGCCGCTCGTCCGCGCTGTACCTCCCCGGTGGTGGCGCCACCGCCACCCGTTGCTCTGCCTCCTCCGCCATGTCCCGGAGGTCTCCCGTGCTCAAAAACGGAGACGTTTTTGGATTAACGGACATGGCGGTCTGCTGGCTGTGGCTGGTGGGTTGACGAGCTACAAGCAGGGGAGGAGGGAGCATGTAGCTCGACGGCGGCGGCGGTGATGGCAGGAACGCTCCTCCCCCGTTAGCAAGCAAGGTGTCTGGTCGAGAGGAGAAGATCATGGCGGCGGCGTCACAGCTGACATCATGGCCATCGACGCCTCCTCCTCCTCCCCAGTACTGGTGGTTGTGCTGGTGATACATATGGCTGCCTGCATGCAGCTTGCTTCACTGCACTAGACAAGTGATAGGCGGCAGGCCCCGCTGATGAGTTGATGCTTCCCTTTCCCTCTTAATGCATCTTTTGTGTCCTGACAAGGGGCGGGGAGAATCTCCGTAGATTGTGAACACAGCACAAGGCAACACCAGAGTCTGGCAATCGCAAACCATCAAGGACGGCAATAGTGCCCACGATTCAAGGAGACATGAGTAAGTTGGCGATATCTCCAAACTTTTTTTTTATGATCCTTATACGACCGATACTCCCACATGCCCTGTGCTGTTGTACACCAGGACAGGTAGGTACCATATGCTCAACTTGCAATTGACCACACCTCAACAAAAGGGAAAAAGGACCTACCACCACTACCACTAGATGTCTGGGTCCAACCAGGTTCTGGGGAATTAACATGCAAAATATTTGCCTGATTCTAACATTATATTCCTCATCATTTCCTAATCACAGCAGAATAAGTGATATGCATGGACACTACAAAGGCAAATGTAAGCAATCGATGCAGTTTGTTTGTTGACATCCAAATTTGGAAGGAAAAAAAAACATCATGCAAAGGAGGCTCACCGGATGATGACCACGATTATATAAACGCAAAAGCAGCCCTTGACAAGACTCTGTCCCTCCCAAGTCGTCCATCAGCGCGCACTAGCTCCTATGACAAGCTTAAATCAGAAGTGACATCTCCCAAGATTTTTAGTGGGAGAGGAAGAAATGATATGATACCCCCTTTGAACAATGCACCTACAAGACGCCCCACAAAGAACAAGCTAGTCTTTGTTTTAACAACTATTGGACACAAGTCTGCAGCTATAGACCCAGGATGCTGTTTTCAGTTGGCAATTGGTTGGTAACATCACTGGAGTGCCCTTCAACCAATCACAACACTCCCTGCTCCTATTGTGGCCACACCCACTCATGAATTCCTACAGTAGCCCACTAAAAAGAATAGTGTATCTCCTTGACATTGCCTGACGCCATGACGACTTCAGGTGGCCTTAGCCAACCGACAAGATAAAGTCAAAGGGCACCATAGATCGATTAGCCTTTGACATGCGCCAAATTGCCTCTATTGTGTACACCACAGTTCTTACGGCTTCCTTCTAGACACAACCTGCATCAATTTCAAGATGGCAAAATAGCCACATAAGTTAAACAATTGGCACTTTGGTGCATTGAGAGGACAAGAAAAAAAAACATAATTTCACTGAGGCAATGCCTCTTTGTGAAGCAACAAGTCAATGCATCATTCATGTAAGATAATGAAAACAAGTGGGACTAATAGGATAGTGCGCAGTTCTCCTAGATTTTCCTTTTCTTCTACTAGGTCAACTATAAAAATAGTCACACCACTATAGCATGATTGGCGATGCAATGATTGTTTAGTTGATGTTTATGAAGAACTTAGGAAAAAGTCTACTTCACCCCCTAACCTATGAGGGGTGGAACACATCACCCCCTAACCTATGAGGGGTGGAACACATCACCCCCTAACCTATGAAAGTGGATTTTTACCCTTGAACTTTCTAAAACCGGACAAATCACCCCGTGAAGCGGACAAATCACCACCTGAAAGTGGATTTTTTACCCCCTGAACTTTCTAAAACCGGACAAATCACCACCTGAAGTACTTTTGAAAAATCATAATAAATCACAGAAAAATCATAAAATGGAAAATCAAATTGTGTTGGACTCCAAATGAGTCATATAATATGATATGTTTTAGTACAATTTTTTCCTGTAACTTCAGATCTATGCTTTTCTTCATAGCTGTTAAAAAATGTACTAAAGCATACCATATTATATGTTCACTGCGTAGATCTACTCATTTGGAGTCCAACACAATTTGATTTTCCATTTTACGATTTTTCTGTGATTTATTATGATTTTTCAAAACTACCGCAGGGGGTGATTTGTCCGGTTTTAGAAAGTTCAGGGGGTAAAAAATCCATTTTTATAGGTTGGGGAGTGATGTGTTCCACCCCTCATAGATTGGGGGGTGAAGTAGACTTTTTCCAAGAACTTAACAACAGACTAGAGACTAGGTAGATATGCAACTATGCAAATAATTGGTATTGAAGAACATGAAGTTCACAATCTACTAAATTAACTCCAATAGGATGCTTAATGTAAACTGTGAATCACTATTCATCTGCAATGTACAGTTAAGAATAATCAGCAGATCATTTCAACTGGCATAAACTTCAGCTGGAGACCACAAAGATGAAGGCTGATAAGACATTTCATTCTGGTGGGATGCATGATATGGAGAACAGATTTTGGTTCTGCCCCACATCATCCTACAGATGCAGTGGTGGTCTATGCCTTTTATCACGATTGTGGTCTCTAGAACCTTTTCAAATCAAATTCATTAGAAATTTAGGATGATAGCAATTTTATGGTTCATGTGCTGTGCGGTGAAAGCGAATTAGTTAACGAGGAACCTTTTACCAATTCTAGTCAGATTTTGCAGTTACACCTCCAAAAAGAAGCCCTGAACCAACAACTGTGTCCAAAATCTAGAAATAAGTGTTTTTGAAAAGCCACAGCAATGCAAACAGAGCCTTACTATACTTTCTCTATACTCCCTGTTTCCTTCCAATAGTGTATCTTAAAGAGAAAATTGTTATCGGTTCAAGTTATCATGAAAACTACATCAATACAATGCTAAATAGAAACGAGAGAAAACAAGAAATATACACATCCAACTTAATCGTTACAGAAGGCATTTGAGAACAACATAACTTATTCATCTTGTAATTGATTCGTTACGCTGGATATGATAGAATGCTTGTTTACACCAGTTTATAGTTTCGAAGGTTCAAAGTACTATAATGGCACTACTTTTGTCTAAATGCAATAGATGTGGTTTTAGTACCATTGCTTCATATGATTCCAAGGCAATCACTATAAATATGACTATGAATATTTGAAGAGGTTACCAGTGCTAATTTACTCCACTGGTTTTCCTTGTTAAAGAGGATAGCAGGAAGAGGAGAGATAACTTGATGCTACTTCAGAAAGCCAACAAAGCCAAAGAATCTCAATATTGACAAAGTGGCCATACAAGATCTCAGGTGCAAGTTTCTTCTCAGTTAAGAGAGGGAAGGTGGTGCTCCAATTGAGGTGCTACGTGAAGCTATTTCCAGGTTAGAGGCCTAGACATGGAAATGCTTTCCAGTGGATTTTCTTTTAGTTGCACATGCATACACTAACGTTCACAATTATAGAATTCATTAGTGTAAGCATCTTATGATGAAGATATAAACAATACCTATTTTTTTCAACATGAATATATGAAACCACAATTCACAGGCAATGAAGCATTAAGTTTCAGATAGACTTATGGTAGGCTGACAAAAAGGATTGAGCATTAAGTTAGCATTGTCTAGGATAGGCTGGATTCAGCACTAACATAAGTTAGCGTTGTCCAGCACATTCCTGTCCAAGTGAAATAAAACCTTATGCATGTTTGATCAGCCCTCTTGCTTTGCATATTTTCTTCTTGAAATGCACAGACCTAAGGAAGCCCAAGAAAGGAACATAAGCTGGACAGTATGACCTTAGTTTACGTCTTCGCTTTTCTGCAAAAGCAACAAATACTTTAAACTTGTTTGGAAGTTAGTCAATGGGCGGATTGATCGACGATCGATCCCTGGTTTTTCACTGCTGTTAATTTTTCTTGTAATGATCAGTTCATCAGCTAGGAGGGATGGATCCGAATTACTCTGCATCTTGTCTTGAAAGAGAGAGAGAAAAAAAGGCAGAACAGAAGAACATTATTCATAGTGTTTGTGTGTCCAATCTCTCTTTTCACTGGATACAGATTCATGGCACCTTGGCTTTGGTACCAAACGCATTTTGGATGCCTAGAGCTAGTCTACATAATGCTATTGAATTGAGGAAGGAAACATCTACAAGTTTGATAATATAGTCATGTTAATTTCATCAAAGCAGATCGGAGTACTTTCTTTGATCACAAATGCAAGCGATTGACGTGGATCACCGATACGGTGGCAGAAGTACTAAGTACAGAGATTCCCAATATATCCTGGCGGAGAGACCTGATTGGACCTAAATTGATAATGTGGAATAATTTAGTAGCGAGGCTGGAAAATATAAACCTCACTGATGAAGGGGACGAATTTAAGTGGAGTTTGGACCCGACAGGTGTTTTCTCGGTGAAGACACATTATCTGGCCCTGATATACCAAAATGTACCAAATGCAAATAGAAAATTATGGAAATCTAAGCTTCCATTAAAAGTTAAAATCTTTATTTGGTTTCTAAAGAGAGGAGTTATTCTCACCAAGGACAACCTGGCCAAACGAAATTGGAATGGCAGTAAACAGTGTGTTTTATGTCATGAAAATGAGTCAATTCAGCACCTATTTATTGAGTGTAGATTCACACGTATGGTATGGGCTTCGGTCTATGCGGCTTGGGGATTACCTAAACCATCTAGTGTGTCTAACATGTTCAATGGCTGGCTGAATTTAGTACCACAAAACTTAAAACCCCTGGTATTTGTAGGCGCGGCGGCCTTATGTTGGGCCGTCTGGCGATGCAGAAATGCAGTGGTGTTTGATAACAAATCTTCCAATTTTTTGCAGGTAATTTACACAACGTCGCACTGGCTTCGCACTTGGTCTATCCTTCAGCAGCCTTCATCACGGGACAGGCTTGTAGCGGCGTCACAGTGCTTGGTCCAAGTGGCCAAGGCTATTTTTACCCGGGCTTTTGGGTGGCGGTCTAGTCTTAGGATTGGCAGCTCTTAGTGCCCGGAGTTCAACAAACTTTTGTGTTTTCTTTTTTGGGCTGTGTGTCTTTTGGCAGAGGCCGGGATCTTTTTTCAGGCAGGTGTATCACCTCGATGTATCTAACTGAAAATTAATAAAGCATCCCATTTCCAAAAAAAAAATGCTTGCCCGGTTGGATTGGGACGTCAACACGGGTAGCCGCTCAACAATATACACTGGCCGGTTGGATTGGGGCATCAACACGACCAACTCTACACAAGAAAAGCAGTGGACCCAGGCAGCAAATAAACGAAAGGAGCCGAGGAAAAGAGATACTTGTACCAGGGGCAAGTGGTGGTAATTGTCCCAGATCCACTGAAACTCACGGATTCCAAGATCAACACACCAAGCACCTGGAAAACGTCCACCCTCCACATCACCACTACCTCGAGATGAATCCAGATGTACAAAATACTCCACCAGCAGGGAACACGGTACCGGAAGTAGGCCGAGACGAAGTTTACGCTACCTTTTTGGTAAGGGAGGATACTACAAGCCAGTGTTACATCCGTAACGAGACAGGTAACCAGAACAGTAAGAGACCAGCCAAGAAGAGGGGTAGAGGTGAATTCCAACCATATTCCCTAAACTACGAAAGAAAAGGACCACCAGTTGGTCAATGGCCGATACCTCTAGAATTTGCTGCAACAGGCAGATGCTACCGTTGTGGCGAAGAAGGCCATCATGCGCACGCGTCTCGTTGGAGAAACAGATCATCAGCCCTAGTGACAACAGGGGGGCAGAAAGGTGTCGATGCATACAAGGCGTTGTGAGAGTAGAAGAACCCGACATGACAACTCCCACAAGATAAGACTGTACTAAGTAGAAAGGAAGTCGCCACAGACGGGGACACTCACGACAAGGAAAAGCAATCCAGGAATCTATCTAGATGTACCCCAATAATCCAATCAGAGTAGTAGAAGTAGAATTAAGGGAAGTGACCACAAAGTGATTCATGGTATTTCTGTAGCCTGAAGGAGTGTGATTCTCAAGTCCATGTAAAGACCACCGATCTAGATGTTGTTTATATTTACTGTTTAATGCCTACTTTTACTTTATTAATAATTCTTGCTAACCTTTCTTCTGAATCTCGGGACGAGATTCCTGTTAAGGGGGGGTAGTCTGTCACACGCCAAAATTTTCGAATTTTGGGATGTGAATTTTTAACATAATTAATACAATAATTTTCTCAATTTTCTAAAAAAATTTCAAGCTTTATTTAATTTACAGGGAATTTGTAATTGAAAAGAAAATATATATAAAAATATTTGCGAAATATAAATAAAATGTATCCATCATACATGGCATCAAACAAAGAACCAACACATACCATCACGCATAACCTGACAAATGAAGCAAATTACTTATATTGTTTTGTTTCGTTTACCTCCAAAAAAAAAACGGAACGTTAATTAGCTTCAACCGCTCATCCATCGCCTAACTTGAAGCTTGTCAGCTCCTCGTCTGACAACGCTGACGGTGCAACTTTGATCTGCTGTACCACAAAGCCGGACTCCTGGCAAGCCTTGTAGAGAAGCTCCGCCTGCTCTTCCCCATCTGGGCACATCGCAACCACTGCGCCCCCGCTACCAGTGAATTTGGATGACGCGCCCACGCTGCGTGCCACCTCCACCATCTTTATGTTCACTGAACCAAGTACATCATCTCCAAACATTTCCCTACACAGCCAATTACCACATAAGACTCAGTCTTACCTTGCCAACTCAATTTGCATTCCAAAGCATGTGCTCAGGTAGCAGGCACATAAATCTTACCTTCGCAGATCAAAGTTCCTATTCATAAGCCTCGCAAGCTCAGTATAATCCTTCTGCAGCAAAGCCCTGTGGCCATCAAGCGCTAGCTGCGCTACTTCCTTCATACATGATATTATAGACTCGTCACCATCAAGCCATCTTTGCCTAACAGTGCTGTGGACCTACGTTATAAAACACAGATTGAGGATATTATTTTGTGGCGGCAAGACAAAATTTAAGCATGATTGTAGTTTATTGATTTAATTCAGTAAGAACCTTTCCAGAGTCGCTGGGGTTCTCTGCATAGATGAGGTAAAGAGGAAGAAGCAGATTGACATCCAAAGGTCTGTATATGCCATGACCCAGCTTGTCCATATGCTCTTTGCTAAAATCCTGAGTAAAACAGATCGACATATTAACTAATCGAGTTCAAACTAGCGAGCTGTATAGTACACTGTATGCAGGAGCTTAACTGCCAATAATGAATGCTTGTATCACGTACCATATAAACCAGTCCCCCATAAACCTGTGCCACTCGGTCCTGAAGTCCAGCAACAATTCCAAGCTCCTTCTCAGCGCCGAGAATCAGATTAGGTCTCAATTCAACTTTTATCAAATGCCTGACATTGTAGAAATCAATAAGGCAGCTTAGAGCAGCACAAATGATCGCACTTGAACCAGATAGCCCCGCCTACACAACAAAAAAGTCAAGATAATATGCATTAATCTCCAACTCACCAGCATATCAAGAACGTTACAGCTAGGAGTAATCTACAGCGCTTCAGGAAATATTGCTAAATTTTTTTATTTGAGGTTCTTTGTGTGACCCTTCCATTATACCATGTATGGGTGAACCAGGAAGTTCATCAAAGTTGGAATAAGGTTCCAGCTGATTTACCCCTCCTTCAGATGATACAGAATTCCAAGAAATCCAATCAACGAGCTTGAATTTTGTTGAAGTCAACTGTTCATTTGGTAAAAGTCTGTCGACTCTAATTGTTTCTTTGTAGAAATGTTTCTTCCTCAGAGCCTTCAAAACAAGTGACCTGGCGATGAGCAAATGACACAGTATCACGTCACAATTCAAGCAACACCTGCTGCCATTCAAAATAGAAAGTAGGTGACATTTGACAGAATGACTGGTTACAATCAGGAACCTGAAACTAAACAAAACAAAATGCTGCTATTTAAAGACACTAGAAGATGCTCCTTCGTTAAGGGTCACTGAAATACAATGCATATTCGAGCGGAAACTAAAGGGGTCAGTATGTTATGCATGCCACAAGCTATCATGATCTCTAAATCAAGGTGCTTGACAAATGAAGAATTAACCTGCAGTTTGTGGAGATAGCAGCTTTTGCTCGGTTGACGGGAAGGCCAAGCAAATAAGCAGATAGATTGATGACATCATAGGGCCCTCTGACCTGGGAAGCAGAATGGGCAGCGCTCGAGATGATGAGATTCTTTCCTTTAGTCCAGTCCACCAAGAGCTGAAAATAGAATGCATTATTGTTAGATATAATAGTTGTATATGGGAGCCAAGTGTTAGCACAAATGGGAAGCATTGTTTGGTTGGGCAGGAGAGGAATAGGTAGGTAATCCACCTTGGCTTCCGCTAGGAGGTTTCTCTTTGCAACGATATCTGTAGAAATGAGCGGGGAGTAGGCAATCTCAAAATGCAGCCCCTTTTGCAGCGCAAGCTTGAGCATGGGGAGCTTGATGCGGAAGGGCAGCTTAGTGTGGGAGGAGAAGTCGATGGAGATGAGATCAAGGTGTTGGGCGGCCTGGCAGAGATGGTCGAAGGCGGCCTGGCTGAGGGGGCGGGCTGCGACGATGTCGTAGGTGCGAAGGAGGCGGGCGGCGGAGGGGGCGAGGACGGAAGCGGCGGCGGCAGCGGAGTCGATGGAGAGGACATGATACTTGGCCAAAAGAGGCCTAGTAAGAAAAGAAACACGAGAACAAATTCCTTAATTGTGTCTTCTGGAATCGGATCAAAACAAATCCCACAGGACAAGCAATTGACTGACTCCATCCGTTCAATATGAAGCAATTCTGAGAAGAAAAGAAAGGGATTCTTCTTATCTTCAGAAAAGGTGGAAAGGTGGTGGAAAAGAAGAGGAAGCAATTATTCTTGACTCACTGCCTGTCTGCTAGTCAGCTAGTGTGCTGTGAAGCATTAGAAGAATCAGGTTGCCAATAAAAAGCATTGTCCCTCCTTTGTAAGTACCATGAACTAAGGCGGCAGAAACGAGTAATTCAGTTGAAGACTATTATTCCTCCATCTGGATCAACTCCTCGGAGGTAGGGTAAGCACCGCTGCAGCTTCTAGTGATCAGATAAAAAACTCTTGCCGCTTGCTCTGTTGTCTTGTTATTTTGGTTGTACAAATGATGTCTATAAGTTTCATGAATTGAGAAGTCCATACCCCTATCCATGTTTAGGGACCCTAATCTTGAGGCAGCAACAACAATCCTCCAGCTGAATGTGAATCTCTACTAATAGAACGGAAGAATAGACGTATACATGGATTGATAGCAAGAAAGAGAAGATAGGGGGGGTTGCTTACGAGGTTGGGGAGGGAGGGGAAGGCGACGAGGTCGTGGTGCGGGTGAGGCTGGATGAGCAGCTCGGGCGAAGGGCGGAGGAGAACGGTGGCGGAGAAGTCGGCGATGGCGAAGGATAGCGCCCTGCCGCCGTATAGGTCGCTGGGGTTACCCAAGAGCCCCACCCGCGCGTACGCCCGCCGCTCCACCGCCATCTCCTCTTCCTCTACCACAGAGTAGTACGGTATGTAGATGGAGGTTGGTTGGGGGCGCACTGCTGACTGTTGAGTGCCTGATTTGGTGCCCGTAGGCCGTAGGAGCAAGCGAACATTGTCAAGATAAATTCATCAAAGTATAAACATGATTGACAATGCCATCGATTTCACTAACTATTTTTAGATTAGAATAATCATGACTGTCACACCAAAAGGATGCAGAAAAAAAATGATAGTTGACGTGCAAGGTAATAGAGAAGAGGAGCAATACTATGTTTTTTTTAGCATCGAGGAGCCATACTAGTGTCAAGCCCACCACACGAGCAAATTGCCTATTCATTGAAAATATGCAAAATCACATTTATCAGGTTTGAAAGATTGTTAAATGAGATTTCAGTACGTATCTATTCCAACTTAATCACTATTTAATAATAAAGTAAAAATTGATTCAAGTATACGCCATAATTTTACAAAAAAAATCTAATATTTAACAAAAATCAACCCACCATCCTTCAAATATATTTAGAAAAAAATTCATGATGTAGCATCACCAGCATGTAGTATCCCGTCTCCTCTCGCCGTCCCGCACCACCGCACACACCTGTTCATCTTCTCGCGTCGCTCGCATCCCCATCGTCGTTTCGTTGTTATTCCGGGTACGGCGTCTACCGGTGATATCTTCATTGTCATGCCCTTAATCAGATGTACAATCGCTAGCATCCAAGGGTCATGTGCGCTTTCGCTCGCGAAGTCCCCTTTACCCGTAGCAACGCACAGACATTAATCCATTCACAGCACCTCATCTCCTCTCGTTGTCCTGCACCGCCACACGCATCCCTTCGTCTTCTTACGTTGCTGGCATCCTTGCCGCCGTTCTCGGTCGCATCGCCTATCAAGGATCTCTCCTTTTTGTTGCTCGTCATCGGGTGCGGAACAGGGTGGAGAGGGGGTCCATGGCTCCCACGCACCTTTACTTATGAAGTCCCATTCGCCCGTAGCAACGCATGCGCATTTATCTACCCGCAGTATCTCGTCTCCTCTCATCGTCGTGCACCGCCATATGCATCCTTCGTCTTCTCACATCGCTCGCATCCCTATCGTTGACAAATCGTTGTTCTTCTAGGCGCAAGGTTTACCAAAGATCTCTCTTTGTCATGCTCTTCATTGGATGCGAAATCGGCGGCGGCCATGGCTCCCATAGGAGCATCTAGGGCAAACATTGCCAAGATAAATTCATCGAACTACAGTATAATCATGATCGTCAATGCCATTGATTTCATTACCTATTTTTAGACTCCAGCACTTGAAGAGTAACCGTCTCACAAGGGCATGATGGACTTATCACTGTAACTAAAATACAACTAAATAAAGTTGCCTTGAGACCTTGACAACAATACCAGGCTCATTCTGTTCGTATTAGGAAGATAGGTCTCATTTGCATTGAAATAGTTAAATAAGAAATCAAAAATTAAATATATCACTGTGCAACTTGTTCCTGTTCAGCACACATGGATTCCATGGATTGAAACTGTAAACGTCAGAGAGATGTACAAACACATTATATGTTTGGGTTTACTTGAAAAAATCACAGTGCTTGATCCACTGCAATATGTAATTCAAATCATGCATGATTGTCTTGCCCCTGGCTATGGGTGAAGAGATGAACGATAGATAGAGCTTATGATATGTCATCAGCAGGAGAGAATGGAATGAAAGATAGTGCGTGTGAGGCTGGATGGCATGGTTATACGATTTAAATGCCACATGATATTTGGCCGAAAGAGGCCTAGTAAGACAAAAGAAACACGAGAACAAATTCCTTAATTGTGTCTTCTGGAATCGGATCAAAACAAATCCCACAGCACAAGCAATTGACTGACTCCATCCGTTCAATATGAAGCAATTCTGAGAAGAAAAGAAAGGGATTCTTCTTATCTTCAGAAAAGGTGGAAAGGTGGTGGAAAAGAAGAGGAAGCAATTATTCTTGACTCACTGCCTGTCTGCTAGTCAGCTAGTGTGCCGCAAGGTTTACCAAAGATCTCTCTTTGACATGCTCTTCATCGGATGTGAAATCGGCGGCGTCCATGGCTCCCATAGGAGCATCTAGGGCGAACATTGCCAAGATAAATTCATCGAACTACAGTATAATCATGATCGTCAATGCCATTGATTTCATTACCTATTTTTAGACTCCAGCACTTGAAGAGTAACCGTCTCACAAGGGCATGATGGACTTATCACTGTAACTAAAATACAACTAAATTTCACAGCCACTTGAGCAGTAATTATGTCACCAATGTATGATGGACTTATCATTAAAATTGAATTTTCCAACCTCATAACCTTTAACAGAATGAACCAAGTATATATTATGTTACTGTGCTAAAGACGCAAGGGAGTGATTGGTGTGCAGATAAAAAAGAATAAAGTGAGTTCACAAATGTGTTAACAGGGTTTGTCCTGGCAGAGTTTTGTTCTAAGTATTCACTTTGTGTATCTAAATGTGTCACATTTTTTATGTATTTCTTACTCACAACATTCGATATGCCGCTTTCCTTCCCTCTTCGATTCACCACCGATAGTATTTACAGTTCGAGGCGATAGGTACACACCAGCCATTTTTCTGGTGAAGTTTAAAAATGACCGACATCATGGACCTTCGGACGATCCGATGCACCTTCGGATGATCCGGTGCAGCTGGGCAAACCAAGTCTAAAAAACGCATCGACTCTAAGTAATATTTGGTCCTTTGTTCTATGCTTGTTTTTGCACCGTCGGATAATCCAGTTCCTCTATGTTTCCCATGCTCTAAGCACCGAATGAATAGGCATTCATCTAGAGTTTATTTTTTGGCACCATCAAACTATGCGGTGCATCCAATTCAATCTTTCTCGAGTTCCATGTCTTCTTCCTTGCTTCCATAGTTTTAACTTGACTTCATTTAGCTTCCATAGCTGCTTCTTGACTTGTGTATGTATCAAGCTAAGCAACTAAAGGTACTAACTAGGGGTGGACACCGAGCCATCTCAGCTCGTTCTGGCTCGGCTCACTAAGAAAACGAGCCAAAAAATTAGCTCAGCTCAGCTCATTAACAGCTCGAGCTAGCTCGTTAGGCTCACGAGCCAAAAGTATATTTAAAATTGCTACTATAACAATATAAAACATTGAAAATATAATAATTATAAAGTTTTTTATACTTCCAAAATCCATTCAACCATACTATAATAGTAGAGCATAACTATAACATCACCTAGCATCATACATGGAAAATAAAAAAGTCACACCTAATCGATAGTTTACTCGTTGGTCTATCAGGCCTTCTAGCACGTTTGGCTCGTGAGCTATCTCAAGCTAACTCGTTAAGGAAACTAGCAAAAAAACATCTGCTCATCTCGTTAAAACATCTATCGAGCCCAAACGAGTCAAGCCAAGCTAGGACCAAGCCGAGCCAACTCATGAATTTTGAGCTTTTGGTCCAGCCCAGTCTCAACTCATATGTCCCTCTTTATAGTATCGTCAAAAACTATAACTCAAGGTCCTATATCTAAATGAAGTGTCCTTCATATCCTTATGATACATGGATTTAGATAAGTCCTTAATCTTTATCAAGTGACCATTGTATGCCTAGAAGAGTGTATTCATTTTCTTTTTCTTGCAAATGTATTCCAAATGTGTTTAAGTGGCTTAGAAAGATATATTCCTGCAAAACAAAGTTAGCCACATACAAATACCTGCAATTGTTTCATATATCACCAAAATCCATAATTTCCTATGACAAGCATAATAGGTGCTTCACATTGCTTATCAATAGATTTAATACGCCATTGAGCATGATTGAGAGTGCTCAAGTAATAGATAGGGATAGCATTTCTCTCGGTCCAGAAACAACATGGACAAGAATTGTTGCACCTGCTCTTTTAATAAGCATATAGCTACTTAACCAATTAATAACAAGTCAACATCACATGGGAAACATATGTATGGGTCATGCAACACTTTTGAATATCTATTTTAAGACCTAATGCAACTCAAAATGAAGAAGAATGTCATTTATGAGAACAATTAATTTCTTGTTATATAGAATAAAACATGCTCTAGCTATAGATAAAAAAACTCACTTTTCAAGCGATTTGACCATGCTAATTCATATAAAAAAAGTTTGGGGTCGGTGAGAGCTTATCAAGTATCTACTTTCAGTTCGCTAAGTTTAGCCTGTTTAAAGATAGCTAATTCTAACCACATCTATGTTGCCATGCATAGATACAAACAACACCACATAAAAAATATGCATCTTCAAATTAAGCTATCCACAAAATAGAGTACCTATTTTTCTTTGACCATTCCTAAATATAAATTGCATATGTACACATTGTTTCCTGTCTCTTATACACATCTGCCTCCAACTTTTGAAGAGGTTTGTTACTTTGTGAACTATATGAAGAGTTGTTAACTAAATTCTCATACTCCCTCCATTCTTAAATATATGATGTTTAGGACAAGAAAATTAGTTAAAAATGAACTGATTTCCTAAATGTCATATATTTAAGAACGGAGGTAGTACCAAGTTTCTTCTCAATATAATCTATTAGGAATTTTCTGTTTCAGGAATATGTTTTGAATGCACGAGGAATGAACATGTTCACATGCCAATGGAGACCTTCAAACTTTGAACCGAAAGCCCTTATCTTTCTATGCCATGGTAAATTGGTTGCTGATATGATGTTGCTTTCCAATTTCCAACACAAGTTCATTGAAGAGTGAAGTTGTCCTTCTTAACATTATTTGTTTTGGTTATGTCTTTTATTCTACATTTTTTAGGATATGCCATGGAATGCAGCATTTCTATGAGAGGTATATACCATAATGATGCGACTCCCATGCAAACCTTTTACTTAAAAAAAGTAATCGCCTTGGTTTAGACCAACTATTGTATAATGTATGCTAATTAGAGATCGCATAAAGTACTATTCATGCATTTTTATTAGGTTAATAGAATTATAATTTAATAAATTTAGCATAAATATATAAAGATTTATAATGCTCTTAGGCACGGGTACTAGGTTAGCACAAGCTAGATTTGCAGTGCATGGAATGGACTATGAAGGCCACGGGAAGTCTTCTGGACTTCAAGGCTATATTACAAGTTTCAATGACATTGTAGTTGATTGCTCTAAGTACTTTGCAAGTGTTTGCGGTATGTATATTTGATGTAATTATCTATCCTAAGCTCCATCCATACTCTCATAAGCTTCATCATGCAAGATTTTTGTTATGACACCACATATTAACTGTATTTTGTAGTAATCAATCTTATTTATCTTAAATGGTTACCATTCGTTTAAGAAAAACATATCCCACAGAGAAATGTACATGAAATTTCTAGCACTGAATTATCAAACATGATATTTGTATTTATGTAATAGTTTTTTCGCACAATAATACTATCATTCCCTTATATAGAGAAACCGGAATACAAGAGCCGAAGGAGATTTTTGCTTGGAGAATCCATGGGAGGAGCTATTGTTCTTATGCTTCATAGGAAAGAACCTACTTATTGGGATGGTGCCATTTTAGTTGCTCCAATGTGCAAGGTTAGTTTCGACAATTTGTTTACTAATTGAGATTTTGATTTGTTTTCCCGTAGTTGTTTGTCATATAGTGTCTTACATATACATTTAATAAGTCTTGTCATGATTAAATTTATCTATCAATGGGCTAACGTTCACATAGATCGTAGAAGATATGAAGCCTCACCCCATTGTGATTTCAATTTTAAGTAAGCTAAGCAATGTGATCCCTACATGGAGAATCATCCCTAACGAAGATATCATTGATAGGGCGATTAAAAGTGAGGAATGGCGTGAAGAGGTATGAGGAAAAGATAGGGAGACTCAAACCTAAAAGATGATTTTGTTTCTTTAATTTTTGTGGGGAAGTGCTAGTTAATTTTATTATTTGTTTGTCAGGTAAGAAACAATCATTATTGCTACAAGGGAAAGCCTAGGCTAAAGACCGGTTATGAACTTTTCATGGCAAGCTTGGATATTGAAAGCAATCTTGACAAGGTTCGAGCAAAGCTTGGAATCAAACTTGTTGTCTAAATGTTGATTTTGTTGGTTCTTAACTAATTTTTTGTCTATATCAAATCTTCACATTTACTTTAGAATGATTATACTCAGCTCCTATTATTAATAAAATGCTATTTGAGGTTTTGTGCAATGTGTAGCGAACCTAGCTAACAATTTTTAGCACTATACACTTTATTTATATTACTATTGAGAAGTCAATATGACATGAATATATTTTCCCAAACATATTGTTTCATAATCTATATCTATATAACCTATATAGATGCACCCCACTAAGAGCCATTAACTCTATTTCTCTCAACATGCAAGTTATCCATGTTATATAGTAACCCACTATATCAGATGCCACATCACCATCCACTAGGACCATCTATTTATGTTTTCCATCGATTTTCTATGACTAATAGCATCCATGCATGTAATTTATTAGTCTTTGCCAGTATAATGCTACAAAATTCCCACAATAGAAATACAATAATGTCGATATTGCCATGCAACCACCTTAGTGTTTATATTTTCAGATTTCACCTTAAAGTTTTATTTAAAAATTCCCGCGGCATCGCATAGAGTATCACCTAATAATAGAGATTAGTTGTCTTTTGGATGCTGTAAATATCCAAAAAAGCACCTTGTTTTACCAAATAATTAAGGTAGTTAGCTCATACGTGGGCTACACAAAGGCATTTTATTTATAACTCAGTACTCATCATGTGCACATATGTTTTTTACGTGGAATTGTAATGCAAAGTAATGCATTAATAAAAAACTAAAAAGTTGTTTGGAAATATAAAAATTATATTCCGCACAATTGATTTGGTGCCATAATCTAAAATCTAAAATTACATCTATAATAAGCTAATAAAATCAACTTGTTGTTGTATGTTGAATTAATATTATGTTCTCGTGTTTGTTCCAAATAGGTTAGTCTACCATTCATCATAGTCCATGGTGGTGCTGATGCTGTGACAGACCCATCTGTAAGTAAGGCACTATATACGTTAGCGGAGAGCAAGGATAAGACACTAAAACTATACCCAGGGATGTGCCATGCTTTGACTTCTGGTGAGCCCAAGGAGAACATTGATATTGTGTTTTCAGACATCATCAAATGGCTGAATGAGAGGGTACCAACTTCGTAACTTAAGTCATCGATGCTTAGAGTTAACATTACATAGTGTATTGTTTGCCAAATTAAGCAAACAAAGTTTCCCATACTGTCTTGTAAAGCTACTTATCAGTAGAAAACCAAATGTGTGTTGTAGTGAGTACATCATATATTTGTTGATATATCAAGTTGTTGATGTGAGTGATAGTTTGTAGTTACATAAATAGTTGGGTGCAAAATGTGTTGGAATTGAAGGTGACATCCATCTGTGGACGGATGTAGTAGTTGATGGCGTTGACATATGTGAGAGGCTCCTCATCTCACAAGTCCCATCGGGGATAGTTATTCTTATATATATATATATATAACTTATAAATTATTATATCAGCAAACATCCTGTCATTGGCTTAAAATAAGAATTGGCTCGAGTTGGTTGAGAGGTCTCCTTCATTATTGGGCTGATTGAGACCCATTCATCAATTCGGTTCCTGCTTGTTTGTTCCATCCGTAGGTGGTTCATGTTTAAATGTGTGAATGAATAAGCAATCTGCTGGTTTTGAATGAATTAACTAACGTGAAAAGAAAAGGAAATCCGCATCTGGTTTATTTTGAATAAGCGTGGTGTATATATATCATATCTATATCCTCTGCTTGTTTGTTCCATCCGTAGGTGGTTCATGTTTAAATGTGTGAATGAATAAGCAATCTGCTGGTTTTGAATGAATTAACTAACGTGAAAAGAAAAGGAAATCCGCATCTGGTTTATTTTGAATAAGCGTGGTGTATATATATCATATCTATATCCTAAGAGATAGATATCTAGATGTTCCTGCTTGGTTGGCTCACGAAGTCAACTCTCCGGCCTCTCCTCTCATGTGCCTGGGCTTTACTACTTTCCAAAAAAATCCCTGCCTGGCCTGCTAGCAGTTTGAAGAGTTGAATCGTCTTCAATTCGTCCGTCGACCGGGCCAATTCAACATCATATCCGGTCGTCTTGAATTCCCGGGCACCGTGTCTGCATCTCCCCCTGTGTCTCTGCACGCGCGTGAACTGCGTGCCTGTTGATACGCTTGATCCAGGAGGAAGAACTAGCTAGAGTAACCGCGCGCGCGCGCGATGAGCAGCAGCAACGGCGGCGGCGGCGGCCGGTCGAGAGACGATGATGATGTCCTCCTGGACCACGAGTACCAAGAGGTAACAACCATTAATCTTTCCTTGCATGCATCATATCACACGAATGGATGGATCTGCATGCTAACAGCAGACAGCTCGATCCGCCTCCGATACGAATACGATGGATCCTATCCAGGAGTACGTGAGGAACTCGCGGGGGATGAAACTCTTCGCCTGCAGATGGCTGCCTGCAGGGAAGAGGAGGAAGGATCCGCCAAAGGCGCTCGTCTTCCTCTGCCATGGTTGGTTGGTTGTTCGTGTTCCCAAATTATTTGTTCTTCAATCGATTGATTGATTGATTTGGTTGGTTCACAAGATGAATGATGATCAAATCAATAAATCTGGTCCGCTGCGCGCAGGGTACGCTGTGGAGTGCGGCGTGACGATGCGCGGCACCGGCGAGCGGCTGGCCCGTGCCGGCTACGCCGTGTATGGCCTGGACTACGAGGGCCACGGCCGCTCCGACGGCCTGCAGGGCTACGTGCCCGACTTCCAGGCCCTCGTCCACGACTGCGACCACTACTTCGCCTCCGTCGCCCGCAAGGCCACCAGCGTCAGACACCGCTTCCTGCTCGGCGAGTCCATGGGCGGCGCCGTCGCTCTCCTCCTCCACCGCGCCCGCCCCGATTTCTGGACAGGCGCCGTGCTCGTAGCGCCCATGTGCAAGATCGCCGACGACATGCGGCCTCACCCCGTGGTGGTCAACATCCTCAAGGCCATGACCTCCATCATCCCAACCTGGAAGATCGTGCCCACCGCCGACGTCATCGACGCCGCCTACAGGACGCAGGAGAAGAGGGACGAGATCCGGGGCAACCCCTACTGCTACAAGGACAAGCCGCGCCTCAAGACCGCATTCGAGCTCCTCAAGGTCAGCTTGGACGTCGAGGCCAACCTACTACACCAGGTATGAAAGAGGCTTTATGCATGTTTTTAGACTGATACCACTTTCATACGCAGATCTGGGGTATGCAAAGAAGAATATCATTGCCAGAGATAAATTAAATAAAACAGTTCGACTGCACTCATATTTTTTTTATCACCTACTCCAATTGGTTTTTTTATCTCTACAAGCTACTACAACATAAGTGACTCAAGATGACAGAGCAGGTAAATAATAACAATGCATATATGATGATTATTCAATAATGTTGCATATAGGTGTCGTTGCCGTTCCTAATCGTACACGGCGGGGCGGACAAGGTGACAGACCCATCGGTGAGTGAGCTTCTGTACCAATCAGCGGTGAGCCAGGACAAGACGCTCAAGCTCTACCCAGGCATGTGGCATGCCCTCACCTCCGGCGAGTCATCCGACAACATCCAGGCCGTTTTCCAAGACATCATCGCCTGGCTCGACGACAGATCACATACAACAATGGAGCAGCTGTCGGAGGTGGAGCAGAAGGCCAGGCACGATGACCAACATGACCAGAAGTAAGGCAACAAATATCTGCTTGCCATACGTGCAGGACAGAAGGAGAGACAATTCAAATGCGACACAAAGAGCCATTAGTTTGTGGATACATATATGTCAGTGATACCAGCTTAGCTACAAAAGCATTAGAAGACAGTAGTACGTGTTCAATGAAATCATATCATCGAAGTTTTTAATATTTGTCACTCCAACCTGATCGATGCGTATGGAATATTACTTCAGTGATCTACCTCCTTTCTACAATCAATGAAAGCTCCAATATGATGGAACATGACAATTAATTTGTCTGGAAAGAAGGAAAGAAAAAAAGGAAATAATATAACACAAGTATGGATTTAGAACAGAGGACACCAGGCAAATTTATAGGAGTAGCAGTACATTAGTTGGGTTGTTGGCCCAGCTCAAGTTGGAATAACTACTAGTTTGTTACTGAACGGTGTGGCAGGTCACAATTGTTCATTACTAGAATCCACTTGTTTGCCTAGAGCAAAAACTTCATGAAAATGCTCGAAAAACTCTAGGGAAATGTATTCCCTAGGAATTTTGGTAGGGAAGAGTTCTAGGAATAAATTCGATTGGAAATCGGATGTGCCCTACAATTTTGATGGAGAACTCTGGGGAAAACTTTCCCTAGAAAAATTTGGACCCCAGGGAACCTGTCCAAAGAATAAAAATAACGGGGTCACATTCCCATTCGGCTGTTCCCACCGCCGCCCCATGCGCCGGCAACACCACGTCCGTGCTCCGCTAGTCCCATCCGCTGGCCGTCGACCTTGTGCCCGCCGCTGGCCTCATCCGCTAGCCACTCCCGCCCATCGCCGGCCTCACCCACGGGCCACGCCCATGCGTCATCGGCCTCGCCCGTTGGACGCACCAACACGCCACTGGCCTCGCTCGCCGGACGCGCTCACTCGCTGCCGGACTTGATGTCACACCCGGTTTTAGAAAACAAAACCAAGTGCAAACTATATATATGCCAGGATTAAGTTTCATACACATAGTGACATCATCAGTGAATAACAGTACAATATCACGTAAGAAAATATAAAAAAATTAGAGTTATTACAGCTAATTAATGAAGCGAAGACTCCATACTTCACAGACAATCGACTGGGGTTCTGTACGCCTAGAACTTAGCATCATCTTCATCAATCTTCACACATGTCCTTCCTCTGAGCAGTTGTTAGCAAGGATGAGCACACTTATGGTTGGTACTCAGCAAGGCCACAAGAAATAACCAGAGATCAAATTATTATCAACTTTAAGTAAATTAAGCTTACGAGGATCCAGGCCGCTCTTGACCGTGAGCACGGCTATTATAACAGTTTTTAGACTCTACAGAGGTTGTACACTTTCACCATAAGCCGTGTTTCTAGGGATGGCAGTCGGACCCACGGGTGCGGGTGCCCGCGGTTTCGCACCCATTGGGTGTGGGCGTGGGTGTAAAATCTCACCCGTGGGTCTACACCCGATCCGACCCGTACTGAGAAGGGTGCGGGTGCGGGTGTAGAATTTCACCCGTGGGTGACCCATGGACCCCAAAACACCGAGAGTTTTTTAGTTTCCGTAAGAGGCTCGTAACCTTATCCATCGTAAAATCAGCCCAGCCCAACTAAAACCCTAGCCGCACCCCTCAGTCCCTCACGTTATCTAGAGGCTGCAGCACGCTAGCATCCCTAATCCCATTTCCCATCTGGCGGCTGGCCATCTAATCCCACTCGCACTCGCACGCAGCGGCGAGCCGGCGGTGCGGCACACGGCAAGCGCTCAGCACTCAGCAGGGGCGGTGACGCACGCGCAGCAGGGGCGGCGGCGCGTGCAGCAGGAGGGGCGGCGCGCACAGCAGCGGCTCGGTGCAGCAGGGCAGCAAGCACACAGGTAAATGCTTGTTGGCTTGGTGCAATGGTGCTTGATCTGTGTATGTACTGCTGTAATCTACTAGTTGTCACACCCGGATTTACTCAAAATCCGAAGGTGGCCATATGTGTGCCCAGGAAGTCCACAGACACATATAGCGGACAAATATGGTAAAAATCAGAGTACAATGCTTAATTCTCAACATAAAGTAGCGGGTACATCAGAGTTTTGCATAAATGAAATACATGGACAACGGAAGACTAAATAAACGCTCTCTAAGTGTAGCCGCAATCCCACAGGGACTCTGACTGGGAGAACGCCAACTCAGAAGTACGGCAAATCCTCGGGAAACTCCACAGCATAATCAGCCTGACTCCAATCTGTTACCCGTCCGGGATTTTGCCCAAAAAGATAATAATAACAAGTGTAAGTAACAGAATTACTTAGCAAGTATAGCACGGGGGATGAGGCAAAGAAGGCTTGACACTGGCTTAACTGCATTAGCACTTTTAGTTGGTTCGTTTTAACTTTATCCAAGTTACTACAAGTGAATGAGAACCCGGTTGTAACCCAATTAATAGTGTAAGTGACATTAAACAGGAATAAAGAAGAACTGAAGACTTTGAGCAGCTATTAATTGGA
>OAMR01001157.1:110997-126472 GCA_900205405.1 Echinochloa crus-galli
TATATTGGATTTCTCTGAGCGAGTCATGTGGAATAGGACAATCAAGTATGTAAAAGTTCTATGGACTAATCAATTAGAGAGGGAAGCCACATGAGAATTGGAGGCAAAATTCTGCAAGGAATATCCGGTGCTTTTTGAGTCTAGCAAGTAATTATCTGTTGATAAGTGGTTCACTTTCCATTCTATACGTTAGTGAGTGAATTCGGGGACGGATTCTTTTAAGAAGGGGAGAATGTGAGACCCATTATGCATAAAACAACCAAATCCCTTCTCTGATAGTCTCGAATATCTGTTCAGTAGTATTCTTGCCAAAGCTTCCCTGCGGAAATATAAATTACGATACCTCGGGGTACTCCCAGGTGAAGTGCTACAGCGGTGATTCTGTGCGCTTGCAGAATATTTCTATATTTTACTAAGCCATAAGGAAAACCACTGAAACACTCCTTACCCCAGTACCAGGATTCTCAGTTCTGATATTGGATCGTAAGAAGTGCCAACAAGCGCCGGTCCGTGCTGCCGCACGGATGACGTGGGCCGGGTCCTATCAACCAACTCAGGCCGCTGTTCTGCCATCCCTAATGCTGGGCAGGTCTGCGGCGCACTGTGTGAATAGGAAAGCACCACTCCGACGCCCATGCTACGAACTCCCGTCCTTCTCCCACGGCAAAGCCCTCGAACGGACATGGGAGCACCCTCAAATAGGTGAACGGACGGTGACTAGACATGGACCCCGGTCAGAGCTACCCCTCGATACCACTTCAGAACAAGCACAGGAACCACCACGCCACCCGCCGAAGCCGGAGCACATCAACAATTCACACCAGGCACAAGGATTCGCAAGGACGAGGACCACGCGTGGCGCCCTGCTCGACAATACACCACAACTGTAGAAATTCACTATGTCGTATGCTTGTAACTGCCCCTCCTTGGCCTATAAAGGAGGAGGCAGACGCCCTACTAGGTTAGACAACACGACGCAACAACGATAACTTGCACACTCACCACGCCACAACACTCCCAATATTGGCACTTGCCTCAATCAAACTTAGCCATCAGGGACTTGAAGGATTCGCCTCCTGTCCCGTCTTGCTTGTAGCCCCCCTCTACGAGCACCCCGGTGCAAGATAATACAGTGCGCATGCACACCCTGCTAGACGTACGGCACCGTGGCCGGAACCAGGATAAAACACGTGTCATTTTGTTAGCTCTTGCGCCAACCATTGAAAGACTGTACGCAATGCATTCACTAGTTGGTGTCGGGGCTAATCCGAACACCGACAACGACCGAGTACCAGCAATACAAACACCACCACAGATACATGACGTAGGGTATTATACCTCCGGGTAGCCCGAACCTGTCTAAATCAGTGCCTCCTGTGTACCATCAAGCTACTAGTTCATCCAGCGATCGCCCGCCTACAAATCAACCACTCAGGTACACCTAGGTGGATTGCTGTTGGCACTTTTTACGGTCCACTATCAGGGTTGCCAATCCCAGTAATGGTGCAAGAAGTTTTCATTGGTATTCTTACGACACAGATATAAATCTGCAAGCGCACGGATACCGATGTAGAATTTCACCCGGGAGTATTCCAGGGTATCGTATTTATTTCCACAGGGAAGCATTGGATAAAGAGTATTGACTATTAACAAGGATGTAACTACTAAATAAAGTACCAGCTAACAAGGCGGGGGTAAAGGATAGGATATGAGTGATATGCAAGTGTCACAGACAAGGAGAAGTCCGGGGTAAGCGATATAGATAGAAGAGCGGTCTAGCTAGTGGGAGGACAACGAGACAGGAAAGGATTCCTATATACTTCCACTAGCCATGAGATATCTCCATCAGAGATTACAGCTAGCATGAAGAATGACATCTATGGATCTTTTCCTAGTTATATTATCTCAGCATCGGGACAACAGAACTTATGACAAGCAGAACATATTCTTGTCGCTTATAATTCCTAGATACCCGGGGGATAACATGAGTGTGTATATGGAGCCGTTGATTGATGATTTGCTCCATGCTTGGGAAGTCAGGGTAGTGACATCCGATCGAGCGACAAAGACAGACTTCAAAATGCGAGTGTGGTATATGTACTCACTGCATGACTCACTACAACAAATACCACCTTTTGTGACGAATACCTGATGACGTTCGACTTATTCGTCATTATCATGTTTGATTTTGTGACGTTTTATATCATACAGCGCAACTTAGCGACAAAAATGAGGTGTTCGTCATTAAGAGTAACTAAGAATCGTCACAAACTATTGTAAAGCCAAAATCGTAACAAATTTTGTTTTGTCATTAAGCAAAACTGTTAAATGTCATAATTTTTTAAAAGAAAACATACAAGACTAGGGTGGGTCCCGCTCAGCTACACCTTCATTTGTTAGTGTGTTTGATATTTAATTTTGTACACATACCAGGTGGTGTTTTAATTTAAAAATTTATGTTTAAATTTTAATTTAATTTGCATTTGTTTGAAGTTTATAATAGTTTTTCCTGTTCGAGTTCGACTTTGCTCCCTAAACTTCTCATTGGTCTGGTTTTACCCCTCCTCCTTTCTCTTTCAGCCGGCCCAGCTCCTGTCCTCCGGCCCAATTTTCCCCACCGGCCCGTCTTCTCTCTTCCTCCCGCTCCGCAGCCCATTTCTCTCTGAGCCCATCTCCTTTCCGCCGCCAGCCCAATAATGCCGTCGTCGCCCCCTCTCCTTGAGCCACTGTCATGTGGGACCCCCGTGTCATCCCCAACCTCTCTCTCGTCGTTGTCGTCGCGCCGTCGATCTCCGCCGTTGCCGCCGCTCCGCTCGAGACGACCCTCGGTGAAGCTTCGCGCTGAGGTAACAAGAAGGCCGCGCCCCTCTTCGATCGATCTCACGCTCCGTGGCACGTGCGCCACATCGCCGTCGATGGCCAGCCGCCGGTCAACGTCGTCCGCCGCCTCGGTGCCTCGATGCCCAACGTGAAGTACCTGGATGTTCTCCCCGCGATCCTAGGTCTCTCTCTGACTGACTCTCGTCGCGAATAGAGCTTCCTAGCTAGCTTTCACCCTTCTCCGGCAAGCTCTCCGCCCGCGCACATGGCGTCGCCGCCTTCTGCGTCACTCCCCGCCGTCACGGATTGGCCGGTTGAGTTCGTCGTGCTCTCGTGGTTCTCTAGCGCCAAACCCCGTCCGAAATCAAGCACCCTAGCTCGTAAACGCGTTCGCTCCGGCGACGTGCCGCCGCGACGAGCCAGCGGCGCCGCCGTCCCCGCCGGCGACCCAAGCTCAACGACCTAGACCCTTGGATCAAGATCCAACGGCCCCACGTCGGCGCACCGGTCAGCGCAATATATTTACAAAAGAACCCCTAAGTTATTCCAAAATCAACACGTTATCCAACCGTATTCAAAAAGTATTTACAATTGTGCCCCTGCTTCTCGCTTAAGCCCCTGAGCTTTTGGAAAATTGTCGCTCGTGGTCCAGCCCCTGAACATTCATCTTTTCTCTTTTTAATCTAGAATTAAATTTTGAAATTGGTATTTATCCCTCGTAAGAACTCCAAATTTGATGAAATTTTTTTCTAAATTTTTATAAAATCACGATGTTTCTTCTAATGATGTTTGTTTTTATGTTAATTGCTATTTATTTGACCTTTTGCATATACCTTGTTTTCATCTACCGAGTAGAGAATAGAAAAGACATGTTTTTTGCACGAGAATTGCTAATGTCACTTAATATTGTCAAATGTTATGGTCAATATAAGGTTATCTCCAAGTTTGAGGTTTATACGAGTTCGGAAATATTATGAGGTATTCAAATCTCAAAGTTTGACTTTGAGTTATATGAAACTATGTGAGTGATGTATTGTTTGTGAACAATGTATAGTTCAACTCTTTTGAAACTAGTTGAAATTTTATGGGTAAGCTTATGGACCAAAAATACGTTGTCATGTTAGTTTTTGGAATTTTTTGAACAAATTTAGATATTATTATAATTGTTATATGGTAACTTGAATATAAAAGTTTGAATTGTTCCTAGAAGATAATCGAATTTTCCATTTATCTCCAAGACATTAGCTATAATGCGACCTATGAGTCTAAATATATTTTTGTGTAATTGTTTGAATTTTATTGGAGGTACACATAGTTCAACTTGGTACTACTTTCGATAAGTACGTAGAAATTCATTTAAGTTATATAGAAAATACTAAATATGTTCAATTTTTTGGAAACTCAAATGTGAAAATTTATATGTTGTCTATGAAGTATTAAAAATATATCAGTGTACATAAGATAAATAATTTTGGAAGTTAGTTCACAAAGGTGGTTTAAAATGAAAAAGAAAAAGAAAAATATTAGCCACAGAAGAAATAAACGAAGGCCCGTTTGGCCCATACAGACCAACTAATTCTAGCCCGCATCACCGATCTAACGGCTGTGATTGTTCCGTATTGTATAAAATCAGTGGAACCCTAGCTCCCCCGTCGTTTCCCTCTTTCTGTCTCCATCCTCCCTCTCTCCGCCGCCGCTCATCGCCCCTCACCGCGCGCCTCTCCCCTCCCCTCGCGCCGCGACGCTCGTTTCCCCACACCGCGCGCCTCTCCCCTCCCGTCGGGCGCGCGCGCAAGTTGGGGGAGTCCGACATGTCGCCTCGCTGCAGTCCCGCGGCCGCCTGCTCGCCGCCGAGGACCAGCTCCGCCAGTTGCGCGCGCGCCGCCGCTCATGTGGTGCGCGTCGTCATGCCCGAGCGGCCCGTCGGTGAGGGTTCGCCGGTGGCCAGTCCCCTCCGCCGCAACTGGCAGGTGAGTTCAAAGAATCTCCATCCTTTGCGATGCAAACAACGGATGCGATTAGGAGCACCAGTACATCTGCCGCTTCAATTAGTATGTTGTTGATCCAAGATTCGGGTGATTTAGGATATTAGCAGTTGGTCCACCGTGTGATTTGCTGTTGTCCATTGGTGGTGGTGGTGTTTGCAAGTCAGATTCACTTCGTTGGTTAGATAATTGGTTTGTTTGAGTTTGGGGGTAGGTCCTATCTTGGCCCTATGATTTGGTGTTTGATTCAGAGGACACAACTTACTTTGGCCATGTGAACTGCCTGGTTGTCAAATCTTGGTGAAACCAGCCTTTTGCTGGGTTTTTTCACATATGAAACTAATCATGGTGAACTGCATTTGCATTTATTTTTGCATTTGATTTCCAGGAGGTAGTGCTTTAGTCCACAGTTGGGCCTTTTTTTATTTTACTTCACATATGATTATGTACCCACAAAATCAACAGATTGCTGTATATGTGATGTGCTGGTAAGCTCATGCATGCTGTTGGGCCTGGTTCTGTTGTTTCTTTTGTTTTGAGTGTCAATTCCATCAGGAGCATCCCAGATCTAGCACTCATGCATGCTGTTGAATTAGAGGTAAGCTCAGGTATTGCTTCCACTTCCTGTTCATTTCCTTGCTGTTGATCTGTTCGTTCAAGTAGAAGCTTTGATAGAAGTCCCTTTCATGCAACAGTAAAGCTATAATTGCTTGTTTGTGGTTGTTAATTGTTTATTCAACTAAATATTTAGCATGTGTCCTAGTCTCTTGTGCAGTTGTGCTTCTCGGTGAGCAGCAGCAACAGCAGCTAGCTAGCTTTGTTCTTTTGGTTGTTCGCAACAACTGGTTGTTCAGCACCATTATCATTTTGTTTCATTGTTATTCCTGCTTCCCATCAGTATTAGCATTGTGTTGCTTAACCACTGGTATATACATGATTATGACTCATTTTCTAAACCATCAGTCTTGCTGGAGTTTTTCAATGTGCCATAGGCTTATATTCAGCAGCTTGAGAGCAGCAAGCTGAAGCTTGCTCAGATGGTCTGTGTGATTGCTGCAGGTAAGTGAGAAGACAAGATGGTGCACAAGGAGCTGCCGCAGGCATGGTGGTTTGACAGCCACAACCTTGCAAGGCCATCTCCATGGCTGAACAGCACACTTTCAGGTTCTGCCTCATGTCCTTGCATTCTCCAAAGTTTATATAGTGAATTATAGCAAATTCCATCAGAAGTTTTTCTGATGATCATTACCGAAACCATCTTTTGAATCCATGACACCAGATCATGATTGCAAATCAATAACATCTGTTGCACTTGATTTTACATGAGAATTTTTTTATAACCTGGTTGCTCTGTTCTTTAATGATAAAAAATAGAGCCTTTGTGTACAGATTATTAGATTACCACTTGCTTAGTAACGAAATTATTGTGATGTCCATTGCCTTTTATTGCAGAGCTGGATGACAAAACCAAGCAAATGCTGTACCTGATCGACCAAGATGCAGACTCGTAAGCGCAGCGCGCCGAAATGTACTACAAGAAATGCTGAAATGAGTCACTGGTTTTGAATGGTTCTGTTATGTTCATGGATAAATATGTTCTGTTTATCTGCTTATGGAGAAATGGTTAAGGAATATGGGCTGAATGTTCTTTTTATGATAAATTTGTTTCCATATGAAATCTGTTGGTATATGGGCTGAATGTATGGGCTGTGTTGGTTTGTGGGCTTGAATTGGTATATGGGCTGTAGAATGATTATGATGGGCTGAAATGATCTGAGTTCTGGAAAAAAATTCTGTATAAAATTGTTAGGACCATGTCGGCCCATGTTGAAAATAGGCCTGTCGAAATATTTGGGCTCAAGTTGAAGCGGGCTTTCTGCAAAATAAAATAATTTTTACCATAAAATAAAAAGGCTTTATAATTGGGCTTGGCCCATAAATGGCTGCTCATTGCATGGGCCTTTTTGGGCCATAGAATGTTTTGTGACGAACTAAAACGTCACAATGCTCATGCCATGTCACTGCCATGTCATCCGTACTCAAGGTTTAGTGACGTTTTTTGTGTCTTTAACGACAAAAAGCCGACGTCATAAATAGTGACGATATAAGAATCGTCACAAAGTTTACGGCGAAAAAATGCATAAACGTCATTGAATACTTTTTATTACGGGGCTTCTGCGACAAATGTATAAACGTCACGCGAATGTCACAGATTACAAAACATGACGTAATTTACACTTTCTATGACATAAATGAAACGTTATAAAATCTCATATTTGTTGTAGTGACTTGCTGGCTTATGCAATATTCTGTGGCTGGTGTGTCCACGGTAAGTTCCCATGTCCAATATGCAAGGCAGCGCTGAAGTTCATCTGGTTAACGAAGGGTGGCAAGTATTCTTCGTTCAACAGACACCGACAGGATCTCCCTGTTGACCATCCATACAGACAAGACATCAATAACTTTACAAAAGGTTGTTTTAAATGATGGCGAATAAACGACAAGAAGTAAATGAATCAAACCGCAGGAGACACAAGATTTTAACGTGGAAAACCCTCCCAATGTAGAAGGGAAAAAACCACGGGCGCCAGCCAGCAAAACTTTACTATATCAAGTGTGTGTTTACAACGCCTGTTGGCGGCTTACAAGAGGATGATTATTCATCAAGGGCGAAGCTCTATTATATAGCCAGCTCACGTGACCGTGCTTGGTTGCGTTGCCGATGTGGGACTAAATTGTGCGCTCATGAGAGAAAAACACAGTACCCCTTCGCTTCGGCCCAAACCTCTAATGACGGGCCTCCGCTTCGCTCCGTCGGTGAATTTGGATCATATCACAACAAACTCCACCTCAAGACAAATTCTCTTGCAGCATCTTCACTTCATCCTGAATCATCATGAAGAAAATACAACTGGTGCCAAATAGCCTCTTGGCTAATTAACTAAACCAACTAAGCTTGAGCACAGCTCAAACTTAGCAATAGGAACAGATTTAGTCATCATATCAGCTGGATTGTCATGAGTGTTGATCTTGCATACCTTCAGCTTACCTTCCTCAACAACATCTCGTACATAATGATACTTGATGTCAATATGCTTTGTCCTCTCAAGAAACATCTGATCTTTGGTAAGGTAAATAGCACTTTGACTGTCACAATATAAATCAATGCAAGAATCAGCCCCAACCAGCTCAGAATACAATCCACTTAGCCAAATTAATTCTTTGCACGCCTCAGCAATAGCCATATATTCTGCCTTAGTAGTAGACAAAGCCACAACAGACTGCAAAGTAGCCTTCCAGCTCACAGCACAACTGCCAACAGTGAACACATAACCTGTGAGCGACCTTCGTCTATCAACATCTGCAGCAAAATCTGAATCAACATAGCCAATAAGTCCCTTCTCAGTTCTGCCAAACTTCAGACAAGAATCTGCAATGCCTCTGAGGTACCTGAAAATCCACTGAACTGCCTTCCAATGTTCTATACCAGGATTAGTCATATATCTACTAACCAGACTCATAGCATAAGATAAATCCGGACGAGAACAGACCATGGCATACATCAAAGAACCAACAGCACTAGAATAAGGAACTCTGGACATAGTACTCAATATCCTGATCTGTACTAGCACACTGAGCAGCTGACAATTTAAAATGAGGTGCAATAGGAGTACTGACAATAATTGTGTTTGCATGAAATGATTGCTTTGGATGCGTGCGTGATGATTGTGTCCAGTCGGCGAGCCCGTAGCTATAATGGCTCTGGTCTTGGTTGAGTAGCTTGTACGTCTCTAGCTTGGCAGTGGTTACCGAGTGGCCTACGGCGTTGTGGGAGGCAAAGCACGGGGTGATTTCGGATTCCACCGAGGACGATTTCGACTTTACTCTTGGCAGCAATCAACATGTCATCAACATAAATGAGCAAATAAATAGGTGATCCATTAACATGCATGATGTAAACACAACTATCAAATTTAGACCTCTTAAAGCCGTGCGACAACATAAATGAATCAAACCTTTTATTCCACTTACGAGGGGACTGTTTCAAACCATACAAGGATCTCTTCAACTTGCACACAAAATTCTCCTATTGCACCCTGAGGGTCAGTCAATCTCGGTGCCTAGGTTCTCACCACCTTGTAGTACTCCAGCGGCTACTGTCTTACTAGGGTGTCTTGTGAAAGCCTCGTAGCGTCCCTATGCAGTCACACCTCGGAAGTGTCGATGTGCGTGGTTGGGTGCAAAGTTCCTTTGAACTTTTACGCGACTGGTGGGTAAAGGGCGAAACCTCTGCAGAGTGTACGATCTATCATGATAGCCCGGCTCAGGGTCACGAGCGGCCTGGATCCTTTATGATTAGAATATGGTATTTATTCCTGTTTAATGTCACTTACTCAGAGGCTCGCTTGGAGATAAACCCTGCTTTCTCTTAAAGATCCACTTGCAGCGGACTGTCTTCTTCTTCTTTGGCAATGGTACAACATCCCATGTGTGATTCTTCTCAAGTGACTGCATCTCCTCATGCATAGCAGAAATCCACTTCTCTTTATCAGCACAATCAATGGCCTCAACATATGTGGCCGGCATCAAAGCGCAGGAGACACGGGATTTTTAACGTGGAAAACCCTCCCAGTGTAGAAGGGAAAAACCACGGGCGCCAGCCAGCAAAACTTTACTATATGAGGTGTGTGTTTACAACGCCTATTGGCGGCTTACAAGAGGATGATTTATTCATCAAGGGCAAAGCTCTATTATATAGCCAGCTCACGTGACTCCTGATTTTCCTGATCATCCACAGGCGGCTCCACCTGCTCGTCTGTATCATTATTCACATGTTGCTGCACATGCACACTTTTCTCATCACCCACATGCTCCACCTGCACGCTCATATGCTGCAGCCGTCAAAATTATCTGGAACATGATCTGAGGACAAACTGTCATTAAACATCACAGATTCATTGAAAACAACACTCCTGCTCATGAAAGTCTTTTTAGTTTCGGGATTCCACAACTTATATCCTTTAACTCCCGAACCATAACCAAGAAAAAGACATTTAATAGCTCTAGGCTCCAATTTTCCATTATCAACATGAGCATAAAACCTCTGGTGATGGGCCTCCGCTCCGCTCCGTCTGTGAATTTGGATCATCTATCATCACTTTCCAATCTTTAAAAGCAGCAAAAGTATCATCTTTATTTTTCAAAAAATAAGGCCATACTTTTCTAGAGTAGTCATCAATAATAGTAAGCATGTAACGAGCACCACCATAAGAAGGCTTACGAGAAGGACCCCATAAGTCAGCATGTACATAATCAAGAGGACCTTTGGTGGTATGTGGTATGGTGTGGTGCCTGACAATGCCTTCTTGCCTGCAATAATTATTAAATGCAACAGAACAAAATTCTCCACCATTATCAAAGCACCTTCACCTTCCTATCAGTTTGTCTTTCTATCATCACTTTCCAATCTTTAAAAGCAGCAAAAGTTTCATCTTTATTTTTCAGAAAATAAAGACATACTTTTCTAGAGTAGTCATCAATAATAGTAAGCATGTAACGAGCACCACCATAAGAAGGCTTACGAGAAGGACCCCATAAGTCAGCATGTACATAATCAAGAGTACCTTTGGTGGTATGAACAAGAGTGTTGAACTTTACCCTTTTATGCTTCCCGAAAATACAATGCTCACGGAACTTCTTGCTACTCAAAATACAACCATCCAGTAGGTTTCTCTTCATCAATTCTGCCATACCAAGTTCACTCATATGTCCAAGACACATATGCCAAAGGTTAGTCTTACTAGGTTCAGCATTAGTAACAGCAGCAGCAGAAACAGAACCATGTAAAGTACTTCCTCTTAGGACATATAACTTTGCAGAATTCAGATCACCTACTAAACAAACAAGAGAACCTTTTGATACCTTTAAAACTCCGCCTGAACCGGAGTACTTGAATCCTTCTGCATCAAGTGTGCTGAGCGAAATCAGATTTCTGGTCATCCCTGGTATGTATCTCACATTCTGTAGCGTGCGTGTCATGCCATCATGAGCCTTGATCTGAACTGAGCCGATCCCCACAATGTCACACGGATTATCGTCTCCCATACGCACAACATCTCCTTTCTGCACAGGCTTAAACGAACTAAACCAATTTCTGTTAGTGCAGATATGAAACGAACATGCAGAATCAAGTATCCATTCATCATGACCAGAAACACAACCAGCAAGAACAATCAGACAATCTCCTGAATCAGAAGTATTCCCAGCACCAGAAACAACAGAGGCATTACCATCCGAGTTATTTTTTCTGTTCTCTTTGTTCTTAAGCTTCCAACACTCCTCAATAAAATGTGATTTGTCACACCCGGATTTACATAGAAACCCGAATGCTACTGTATGTGTGCCCAGGAAGTCCACAGAACACATACAATTAACAAATATGATAAACAGAGTACATATGCTTGAATAAAATAGTTTTACATCAGAGTTTACCTAAAACACAGCGGAAGTCTACTCTCTAGACAGGTAGAGCCTCAAGTCCACAGGGACACCGACTGGTTGACCACAGCTCAGTAGTACGGAAGATCCTCAAGAAACTTCATATGTTACCTATCCGGGATTTTGTTGAATAATAGCAAGCGTAAATGTCTTAGTTAGCAAGTATAGCACGGGTGTATGAAGGCTCAAAAAGGCTAGACACGGCTTAACTGCATTAGCATTTTTAGTTGGTTCATTTTAACATTATCCAAATTACTACAAGTAAATGAGAACCCAGTTGTAACTCAATTAATGAAGTGTAAGTAACATTAAGCATAAATAAACACCATCTTCTAATCAAAAAGGATCCAGGCCGCTCGTTACCCTGAGTAAGGCTATCATGATAGATTTACACTCTGCAGAGGTTTCGTCCTTTACCCACCAGTCGCGTAAAAGTTGAAAAGGAACTTTGCACCTAACCACGCGGAGGTGGATCAGACCTCACAAACCACACTTCCGAGGTGTGATCGCATAGGGACGCTACGAGGCTTTCAGAAGACACCCTAACAAGACAGTAGCCGCTGGGGCACTACAAGGTGGTGAGTCTTTAGGCACCGAGATCGACGTACGCCTATGGAGTCCACCGTAAGGGGGTCGATGGCGTCCAGAGCGCGGGAATCCACCCAACAATGTGCAACATGCGGAGTTCTCAATCCCTAAAACTCCCAACACGGGACTGGGTCTAACGAGACCTAGCCGACGGGGCTACCGTCCTCGGTGGAATCGGGAAAACACCCCGTGCCTTGCCTCCCACAACGCCGCTGGCCCCTCGGTAACCACTATCAAGCTAGAGCCGTACAAGCTACTTGTCCAAGACCAGAGCCATTATAGTTCTGGCGGTGGCAACAGGCTCCTGGGTTTCCGCTTTAAGAAACGGTCCTTACGGAGAGACACTAGGGCCTGGCACGCAGCTGACGCCCTAGTTCCCGTGGGTCATCTAGTTTAGTTTGAACGTTCTCTGAGAGGACAAAACAAATTAGGAAGAAAGATGTTTAACAGTTAAACAAAGGTGATAGTAGCTGCGCCTAGCAAAGTTCTACCCATATGCAATAAACCCGAGGTAAACAAGGACAAGATAATGAAAAACTAGGTACAACCTTAAAGGTACATCAAATTAGACACACGCATGTATGAGATAAATGATTAAAGGGTGTGTAGGTAGCAAGGATTGTCCATGCTATAACTTGCCTCAAATCCTGTATATTTACTCATAGTCTTCAGCTCTTGATCTTGAAATCTCTCGGATGGCCTTCCTCTACTCGCAACAATCATCGAGCACAAACATGCAGCTAAGCAAACAAACAAACAATATACAACTATGAACAATACACCAATCAAAGAGAAAAGCTTTAAAGGAACGCGCTAAGCGGAAGGGCTCGATTCTATGGTCACGTGAGCGCAAGAATCGCTGAAAACGGAGCAACGGTTGAAAAGATACAACTATCGGAGGATTTGTATTTAATGAAGGACTATAAGCTTCAGTTATTTTAATTTAAGTAAAACCATGTATCAAGAACGAATATAAATTATATTTTGACTTTAGAAAAGACGAAGTAAACTTAATAATATTTTAATTACAAATGTTCAAGTACAAATTATTCCAGTTAAAGCATTAACTTAAAATAAATTATATGAGAACATCTAATCGAATAACTTTGTGAACCGTGTTGCACAAGTCAATATTATAATCAAAAATACATTTATGTTAATATTAATCAATGTTAACATTTATTTATGAAAAGTCGAAGTTTAACTCTAAATTCCTTTTAAATTGAAAAAGCTAAGAATCATAAACATTAATCATGTTATAATAGTTTATGAAAACCGAGATATAACCTAGTTAAAGTTTTATTTGCAAAACTCATTGAATAAATATTAATCAAATTAATATTAACAAGGAAAATCGATGTGTAAACCTTAATTAGATTTTATTTAAGAAAACACATATGTAGTTAGACTTTATTCAAATTAATAATAAATAAATTTCAGGAATAAATGACATGTTAAATAACAGTGCTAACACGTAGTTTAAGTTGACATGAATCTAACGCAATGAGAATGGATCGAAACGGGGTTAAAACATGGTTTTTAAGGGATAAACAAGGTTGCAAGGACCTAAATGTAATTAAACCTAGATCTCAGGGGCTAGTTCAGAAGATTTCATAGACTCAGTGAACACTTGCTGAGAATAGAGGAAACGTCAGGGTTATGCCTGTAAAAGTTCTCGGGTGGGGTTGATGTGTGAAGGGTGGAATACTTGCAGGGGGTTTTCTGTAAAAAGCGCAAGACAAAAGATTGGATCTAATAGTTTCGCGTTTCTTTGGGGACCTAACTGCAAAAACATCGTCTTCTTCCTCTGGACAGCACAGAGGCACTCGCCGGCGCTCCTGGGCGTCCTGCTCGCCGGCGACTGGGGTGGGCTAGGTCGGCAGATAGCTAGCGCAAGAGGTAGAGGAGGTCGCAGGGGTCATGGGTGTAACACCCTAAAAATGCCTATTTTAAAAATTTAGTAATTAAATTGTTTTTATTTAATTTTATGCTCATATTTATCTAAGGAAAATAAATTATTTATGAGAAATAAAATTTAATATAAGGTTAGAAACATTTTTGTTGCATTCATGCCGACTGCATAGTGTTTTGTTTGTGTGTGGTTCAGTTGGAATTTAAATTCTGTTTAAATTCGAATTTGAATCGCGGAGTTTGGAGCTCTAGAAAAGTTTCTGCGGCCCGAGTCCGTTTTTCCTCCCTTAACTCTTTTTCCCGTCCAATCTTGGCCCTTTTCTTTTTCTTTTCGCAGCGGCCCATCCCCCTCCTCTCTCTGTTTCTGGCCCAGCCTGGCGGCCTGCTACGCCCCCGGCCCGTTCCCTTTTGGCCCACCCAGCGGCCTGCTCGCCCTCCCCTTCCTCGGCCCGGTCCGGCCCAGCAGCAAACCGACGACTCAGATCGAGTCAACCCGGTCAAACTAACCCATACCGGTCAACCCTCAGTCAGCCGAGCCACTTTTTTCAAAAGAGTCCCTGGCTTTTCCAAAATTAACCCGCAGTCCTGTTCTTTTCAAAAATAATTACAATTAAGTCCTGGTTTTTACAGAAAACCCCTGCCTTATTTAAAATTTGTACCCGAGGTCCTGTTTTGGTTAAATTGCAAATAAACCCTCCTGTTTTTATACAAAATTATGTTTTAGCCCCTGAGTTTTTGCAAATAAGCCCCTGGAACTTTTAAAACTTTGCCAGCAAGCCCCCGAACCGTGGAAACGCCATAACTTCTCCGTTTTAGCTCCGATTTGAGTGATTTTCGCGCTCACGTGTTCGTAGCGAAGCGTAGATTAGTTTCTAAGCCTTCTTTTGTTCTCTTTTTACTGTTTGGTGTACTGTTCTCTTCCTCCATGCCGTCCAACGCCACCATGGCCTCGCCTCCGGCCGCCGCGTGCCGCCCTGTGCTGGACGCCCGACGAGACCCTCGCCCTCGCGCGGGCCTACGCTGCGCGCCGCCTCGCCGTCGGCCTGGAGCACCTGACCTCCGCCGACTGGCCGCCGCCGGCCACTCGCGCCTCCTCCGGTCGCTCACCCCGTGCACCTCTTCCCCACCGCGGGCTGCGAGTGGCGGCTCCAGTGCGGCGGGCTGCCGTCCTCCTTCCCTCCGTCCATGTCGCCAGCCCCTCTCTCCGGGCTATGCGGCAGCGGTGGCGGCGGGCCACCTTCTCCCCTCCCCCGCTCCTGCCACGCGGGGGCGGTCTCTAGCTTGGGTCGGACAGGGGTGGGGGCAGCGGGTGGCTGGACCGGCGGCGGCTTCGACTGCCCAGTGCCCCACTGCGGCGAACCTTGGAACACACAAGCGAGCTACGCGGGCCGGCGAGCGAGCTGGCGGGCGGGTGTGACGTGCCGCTCGGCGGGGGAGGGGGGGATGCTGGCGCCGGCGCCGGCGGATGGTTGGACTGCCGGACTGGGTCGGCGGAGGTGGCTTGGAACGGGGAGAGGAGAAGAGAAGGAATAAATATATGACAAGTGGGACCAAGGGCAAAAATGACATTTCCTCACCGTTATCTCTCCTTCCTAGCCAAAAAATCGTATTTTAATCGAAGCGGTGTGTTCTAGCAAATTGGCATAAAACTGCAGTGTGTCTCAGCCTATTAG
>OAMR01001157.1:138592-152459 GCA_900205405.1 Echinochloa crus-galli
GCCAGCGCAGCGCCCGCTTCTGGCCCGGTCCAGCGCTCGTTCGCCCAGCCCCGCGCACCGTTTTCGGCCCGGCCCCAGCCGCTCTATTCCCTTCCCCGGCCTGTCTCCCCCCTCGCTCGCGGCCACCGAGCGGCCAGCAAGCCAGCCCACCGCAGCCAGCCCCGCTCCCCTCCTCTGCCGCTGACCGCGCGGACCCGCGTGTCAGGTCGTCTTGCAAATAACCCTCCTGTTTTTATATAAAATTATGTTTTAGCCCCTGAGTTTTTGCAAATAAGCCCCTGGAACTTTTAAAACTTTGCCAGCAAGTCCCTGAACCTTAGAAAAGCCATAACTTCTTCGTTTTAGCTCCGATTTGAGTGATTTTCGCGCTCACGTGTTCGTAGCGAAGCGTAGATTAGTTTTTCAGCCTTCTTTTGTTCTGTTTTTATTGTTTGGTGTACTGTTCTAATAGATTAATATTGTTTGCATGTACTGGCTTGTATGGATGCTTGTGTGTTGATGTATGAGTCCAGTCGGTGAGCCGTACGCGTTTGAGTTCGAGGGTTACGAGGAGCAGGACCAACAGCAGCAGCAAGAGCAACAGCAGCATTTGGACGAAGGCAAGTACAGCACGGACAATCCTTGCTACCTAAACACACCTTTACATTATTTACTGCATATGCATGTGTCTAAATTGTTCCTATTAAGGTTATTCCTAGCTTTGTTTATCCTATACCTTGATTACCCTGGGTTATTGCATTTGGGTAGACCTTTGCTAAGCGCAGCTACTGTCACCAATGTTTAACTGTTAATCTTGACTTAATGGTTCACTTCAATGTTAATGGTAAAACTTGCTTTTTAGCAACATGGATTAGGGAGCTAGGGCGTATGCTTCGTGCTTGGCCCTAGTGTCTCTCCGTAAGGACTGGTTCTTAAAGCGGCAACCCAGGAACCTGTCGCCACCGCTGGAACTATAATGGCTCTGGTCTTGGACAAGTAACATGTATGTCTCTAGCTTGACAGTAGTTACCGACGGGCCGACGGCGTTATGGGAAGCATGGGTGAGAGTATGGTTTGATCCACCGAGGACGGAGTATCCGTTGGCTATGTCCCCGTGAGGCACAGTCCCGTGTTGGGAGCTTCCGTATGGCGGGGGTTCCACACGTTGCGCTATTTCTTTTGTTGTTGTTATTCTTTACTGCGCTTGGACGCCATTGACCCCCTCGTGTTGCGACATGGGCGTCAGTCAATCTCGGTGCCTTGGGTCATGCTGCCTAGGTTGTACCATAACGGCTACTGTTTTGTTAGGGTGTCTTGTGAAAAGCCTCGTAGCGTCCCTATGCAGTCACACCTCGGAAGTGTTGATGTGCGTGGTTGGGTGCAAAGTTCCTTTGAACTTTTACGCGACTGGTGGGTAAAGGGCGAAACCTCTGCAGAGTGTATAATCTATCATGATAGCCTTGCTCAGGGTCAAGAGCGGCCTGGATCCTTTTTGATTTGAAGATGATGTTTATTATTATTGTTTAATGCCTACTTCTACTTCATTAATTGGGAATTGCAACTGGGATTCACTTAATTGTAGTAATCTTGGTTTATGTTAAAATGAATCAACTAAAATTGCTAATGCAGTATAGCCGTGTCAAGCCTTTCTTTTAAGCCTTCATTATCCGTGTTGTATTTGTTAAGTAAGACAATTACTTACACTTGCCATTCAACAAAATCCCGGATGGGTAACAGATGGATTAGATGGTACTGCTGCTATTGAATTTCCTGAAGATCTGCCATTCTACTAGCTGTGCTCAACCAGTCGGTGTCCCTGTGGATTATGGATTTTGGCTTCGTCTTCGTCTTCGTTTAGAGAGAGAGTTAATAATTAGTCTTCCGCTGTTTTGTTTAGATATTTAAGTTAAACTCTGATGTAAAACCATTTTATTCGAGCATATGTACTCTGTTATTCATATTTGTTATCTATATGTGTTCTGTGGACTTCCTGGGCACACATATAGAAGCATTCGGGTTTCTGTGTAAATCCGGGTGTGACAATGGGGAGGTCCTCACCGAGGGAAATGATGGCCGGGATTTGGCCGGCGACAAATGGGGAAGCCGGCGGCGAGGGGCTACCGCGGGGGAGGCTCTCCGGCGACGGGATGGCGATGAGAGGCTTCGGCGAAGCTTCGGCTTGGTGCGGAGAAGCTCAGGGCGGTCTCGGCTTCGTCCAGCGTCAACCGAGGCGGCAGGTACACTGGCAATGGCGGGCGGCGGATCTCGACTCCGGTGGCGGCGCTGTGCGACGCAGGAGGCAGGCAGGGAAGGAGGGAGCGCGGGGGCGGGGTGATGGGCTAGGCCGAGTGCTGTTGTTGACACAAAGATGCGACAACACACTCGAGATCGCAGCACGGCCGTTACCACGGCCAACACTCGGCCTCCCTCGGGCAAACCGGTCAGACCGGTTCCTAGAACCGGTCAGACCGCTTTCTGACTAGAGGTCGTGAAGACCTAGAAACTCAAGCTCGGGAGGGACCCCGTCGGAGCTCAAGCAATCTAGGGTTGCTCTAGGGTCGGCAGGCCACCTAGAACGCCTTAGTAAGTCGCGGAGTGGCATAGAAGGAAGAATTGTGATAGTTGCCTCTAAAGGCTACAAGCTTGCACACCGAGAGGGAATCCGTTTTGATAAAATGAATGATGAATCCGGGTTTCTTTCTCCTCACCCAAACCACATCTGTATTTTTTTTCTTGTTTGACAGTTTTTTCATGTTATGAATTACATATAAAAATTAAGTCAGATTCTCTAAGTTCATTGCAAATAAAATAGAGATGTTGTAAAATACATGCAAGAAAAACTTTGTCATTGTCGACAGCTTTAACAGATTTTCCGCTTACGGCCAATCTAAGCTCGCCTTTTTTGTGAGCTGGCGAACTAAAAAGCATGTATAAAGACAATTACAACTCAGTAGCCAAAATTTATACTAAGGGCGATATCAAAAAATCTATCGGCCTTTTAATCTTCATGCATCTTGCCATACGCTTGGGTAATATTTCTTCAAATATCTTCCGTTGATAGCTTTAGGTAAATGATCCCCTTGTAATGTCTCCAGCATATAAGAATTCCCAAATATGACTTCGATAACTCTATACGGACCCTCCCAACTTGGCGACCATTTACCGAACTTGTTGCTCTTCGTTCCAATAGGCAAAATTGTCTTCCAAACAAGCTCTCCAATCTGAAAATATTTCCCTCGCACGTTCTTGTTATAAGCTTTAGCAACCCGAAGCTTATCTTTTTCAATCTCCTTTAAAGCCTTCAACCTCTTGTCAGTGACTTCATCAATATTATCCATCATCAAATCATGATAATCAACAGCATCAAGGTCATTTTGTTTAGCTAATCTATAAGCTGTCTCTTATACACATCTAGATGTGTATAAGAGACAGCCTCATGATAGAGTACACGTTTAGCCAATCTATAAGTGTCCAGATTCACCTCAAAAGGTAAAACGGCCTCTTGACCATACACAAGCTCAAAAGGAGTAACTTTAGTAGCACCATGCCTAGATATACGATGAGCCCATAATGCTTCGGATAACACCTCATGCCATCTCTTAGGACTTTCTTCTAACTTTTTCTTGATTAATCTAATCAAAGTCTTATTACTTGACTCGGCTTGTCCATTAGCCTGAGCATAGTATGGAGATGAATTGAGCAACTTTATTCTATAGGATTCGGCAAATTCACGTACCTCTTTAGACATAAACGAAGTACCTTGATCCGTAGTCAAAGTTTGAGGAATACCAAATCTATGAATAATGTTTTGTGTAATAAACTCAATTACCTCTCTATGTGTCATATTCTTCAAAGGAACCGCTTTGGTCCACTTAGTAAAATAATCCGTGGCAACCAATATGAAACAATGTCCTTTCGATGATGGAGGATTAATTTGTCCAATAAAATCCAACCCCCAACCTCGGAACGGCCATGGCTTGATAATAGGATGCATTAACGTAGCAGGCACTAATTGTAAATCACCAAATTTCCGACATTCTTCACACCCTTTATAATACTTGAAACAATCCGCCATCATAGTGGCCAATAAAAACCGGCTCGTCTAAGTAACCACTTCATCTTAGGAGCCGATTGATGTGTACCACAAATACCTTCATGAACCTCTCCCATGGCGAGTTTGGCCTGATCCGAGTTTAAACACTTCAAAAGCAAATCTTCGGCGGTTCGACGATAAAGTTCATCATCAAGCAATATGTATTTAAATGATAATCGCCGAATATTTATTTCTGCACCACGACCAGGATCTTTCAAATAAGTAATAATAGGCACTCTCCAGTCCTGATCTTCAAACTTGGAGTCATTAACATCATCCAAGACTTTTTTGCCGCTGTCAGGAGACAAAGCGGTCAGACCGGTTTCCAAACCGATCAGACCGGTTCTGGCGGTCAGACCGGTTTGTGAAACCGGTTGGACCAGTTCGTCCAGAACCTGAATCTCGGCTTTTGATTGCATCGGTTTTTGAAGATAGAAATATTTCTTTGCAACAATATAACCAGATGCTTTCTAAGCCAGAGTATTAGCCTTGCCATTCTCTTCTCTTGGAATATGTTTGATCGTAAATTCATCAAAAGAAGCTATGACATCAAGGCATCTATCAAGATATGCATTCAACGAACCATTATAACATTGGCATACCTTAGATACTTGCTGTACCACCAGGAGTGAATCACCAAAAGCCTCAACATGCTTAATTCCCATGTCTTGCAAAAATTCCAATCCAAATAGAAGAGCTTCATATTAAACTTGATTATTGGTACGCTTTTCTTCTAACCGGTTTGAGAACTCAAAAACAGCACCACTTGGACAGACCAAAACAGCACCAATTGCTTGTCCGTCATTGCAAACCGATCCATCAAAGTACAATTTCCATGGTGTACAAGCAACATAACCGACGTCGAATTCACAAGTATCATCAATCCGATGTTCAACAATGAAATCAACTACAATCTGGCCTTTCATAGATTTCAAAGGTTCACAAGCCAAATCATATTCAACTAAAGCATAAGCCCATTTACCGATCCTACCACTTAAAATCGGTTTTTGCAACATATGATTGATAACATCGGTTTGACACAACACGATGCAAGTACTAGATAATAAATAATGCCTCAACTGAGTACAAGCATTATATAATGACAAACATAACTTCTCAATGAAAGTATACCTCGTTTCTGCATCAATGAGCCATCGACTTATATAAGCAATAACATACTTCTTAGCATCGATTTCTTGGGTCAAAATAGCTCCAATAACTCTATCTTCAGCTGAAAGTTAGCAAACCCCAGCAGCGTAAAAACGGAATCTTTCAAGGGGCAGAGGCAGGGGTGTGAGGTGCAGCCGACCTGGTCCTTCTCGTCCTCGGCCTGACAATAAAATCAGCTACAATTTGGCTTTTCATTGATTTTAAAGGTTCACAAGCCAAATCGTACTCAACTAAAGCATAAGCCCACTTGCCGACTCTTCCACTAGATATCGGCTTTTGCAACATATGTTTAATTACATCGGTTTGACACAACACGATGCAAGTACTAGATAGTAAATAATGCCTCAATTGAGTACACACATTATATAATGACAAACATAACTTCTCAATGAAAGTATACCTCGTTTCTGCATCAATGAGCCATCGACTTATATAAGCAATAACATACTTCTTAGCATCGATTTCTTGGGTCAAAATAGCTCCAATAACTCTATCTTCAGCTGCCACATAAAGTCTAAACGGAAGCCCTCTCTTAGGCGCCCTAAGCACCGGCGGTGAAGACAAGTATTCTTTGATTCTTTCAAAAGCTTCTTGCTGTTTTGCCCCCAGGTAAAATTGGCTTCATCTTTCAACCAAAGAATAGGAGTGAAAGCATCAACTTTTCCAGACAAGTTAATTATAAACCTTCTCAAGAAATTCACCTTGCCCAGAAACTTCTGCAGATCCTTCTTACAAGTTGGAGCTTCGACTTTCTTCATTGCTTCAATTCTCTTGGGATCAACTTCTATGCCATTTTCATGAATAATAAATCCCAAAAGCTTCCCAGCCGAAACACCAAAAGCACATTTGAGTGGATTCATCTTCAAACCATACCGTCGCATCCTCTCAAGAGCAAGTTTTAAATCGGCTAAATGAGAATTCAAGCCATCCGATTTAATTACAATATCATCAATGTATACTTCCACAATAACACCAAGTAAATCATGAAATATCAAATTCATAGCCCTTTGATAAGTCGCGCCAGCATTCTTCAATCCAAAAGTCATAACTACCCACTCAAATAAACCAATAAATCCCGGACATTGAAAAGCCGTTTTATGCATATCTTCTTCGGCCATAAATATTTGATTATATCCGGCATTACCATCAAGAAAACTAACAACACGATGTCCAGATGCTTCATTAATCAAAACATCTCCTATAGGCATAGGATACGAATCTTTCGGAGTAGCTTTATTAAGATCTCTAAAATCAATACAAACTCTAAGTTTTCCCGAATCTTTCTTTTCAACGGGAACAATATTAGAAATCCACTCCGCATAACGACAAGTCCGAATAAAACCAGCATCTAATAAACGATTAATCTCTTCTTTTATTCGGACATAAATAGCGGGATTAAAACGTCTAGCCGATTGCTTAAAAGGTCTAAAACCGGCCTTAATTGGTAATCGATGCTCAACTAAATCACGACTTAAACCAGGCATCTCACGGTATTCCCAAGCAAAACAATCGACATACTCCTTTAACAAATTTATTAACTCGGCTTTATACTCAGCCGATAAATTTTTGTTTACAAAAGTTGGCCTAGGAATAGTACCATCACCAATATCTATTTCTTCTAAAGGGTCGGCTGATGTAAAACCTTGACCCAATTTATCCATATCTCCCAGATCTTCAATGGCTTCAAATGTACCTTCTGTTTTCTCTCGAAAATGATCAATTCGATCTTGAAGCCACTGTCCAGACGTAAACCGGTCTGACCGGTTCTTAGAAGCGGTCTGACCGGTTTGGCTCGGTTGACGCTGTTCAGGCCTAAACCGGTCTGACCGGTTTCTCGAAGCGGTCTGACCGGTTTGTCTCTGTTGATTTGTTTGCTCCATCAATTACATCAAGTGATTCAACCGATTTTCCATCGGCTTTATTGTAGCAGGAACGAAACCATCTTTGGTGCAACTGATCAGTTCATAATCGGTCAAATCTAAGCCCGACAAACACCTAATATTATCATTTGCACTAATAGAAACGGAATTGGCCATTGCAACGAAGGAAGAAGTATCACCATGTACAACTTCAACTTCATCGCCGATCCACTGAATTAGATATTGATGCAAGGTAGAAGGTACGCATTGATTTGCATGAATCCAATCACGCCCAAGAATTAAACTGAAGTTACCTTGCACCTCGGAGACGAAGAAAGATGAAGAACAATGTAGCAACGATCTTGCTCCCAATGGTCAACTCCATAGAAGCTACACCTTTAGCGCCAATAGGATCGCCGCCACTAACTCCACTGACCGTCATGTTTGTCTTGATCAATTCTTCGTCTTTTCCACCAATCTTCTTGAAAATAGAATAAGGCATAAGATTCACAATACCCCACCATCAACCAACATTCGCGAGATTGGCTTCCCATTGATATGACCTCTCATGTATAGAGCCTTCAAGTGATTACTCGATTCTTGCGGCTTCTGAAATATAGCATCGCGAGGCCCAAGCTGAAGATGAGATATTTCCTCCTCCGGCACCACAAAGTAATCTGATGATAAATAGACAACATTAACACCCATGTTGCTATGCTCTGGAGAAGCCTCAAAGTCAACCATCTCTTCATCTTCAACTACTGGAGGAATTTCTGAAGTAGTATCTTCATTCATCACGGGAACAGATTCATCCATTGCTTCTGGTTCCAAACCGGTCTGACCGGTTCCAGAAACCGGTCTAACCGCTTCTGCGACGGACTGAACCAAACCGGTCTGACCGGATTCTGAAACCGGTCTGATCGGTTGTGCTGCTGGTTGCACAACTGACTTGATCTGCCATGTCTTTGACTGAGGAATCATTGGTCTATATTTGTTGAATTATTCATCCCTCAACTTCTCAGCTTCCTGTTCCCTTTTTTCTTTGTTTCGCAAGCGCTGTAATTTTCTCTTTTGTGTATGAGTCAAACCAGAAGGACACCACCTTGGTTGAAACACTTTCTTTACAGACTTGCTACTCCCAGCTTCATGATCATTAGCCATGACAGGTTTCTTAATAGCCGAATCTCCAATAACTATCGGCTTTTTGCTTAAATCTTGCACAGCCACTGGAACTTCACCAATTGTAACAAACCCGTCACTTTTGGTTTGCTTTGAGTCTTGCGTAAACTTCACTTCCTCCTTCTTCTCCTTGACACGATATTCTTGCTTAGGAGGAACATGCTGCTTCTGTTCAGACCAAAACCGGTCTGACCGGTTTGAAACCGGTCTGACCGCTTTGCCAGCTGGCGCCGGGCCTGATTGGTATGAGCCCAATCGGTCACGCACTAGAATCCTAGGACCATTGCCCATATAGTTTTGAGGTGGTTGTGGCACAGGGAAACATTGCATCCACATTCCTTGGTCCCATGTTGGATATGGAGAATTTGACGCTGGAGGTGCCCATGGCATAGTAGCATACATCTTCTGTCGTGGATACATAGTAACAATATCACCATGGTGTCTATTTTGCTCTGAATAACCATCTCCACGCATTGGTGACCTTGGTCTCTTTTTTGCCGGCCGATCAACTTGAGCGGCCTTTGTGTACTTGTTCAAGAGCTGATTAAAGGTAGGTCCTTGCTTCAGAACCATACCCCTGACTTTAGGCTCATTAACTTTCCAAGTACCCACTTCCGGGCGCACAGGCTTGAAAGTCCTAGGTCGGTCCTGGGGCAAACCGGTCTGACCGGTTTCGCCTGATCAGCGGGCCGATTCTCTGTTGATGAACTTTCTTGGCCCCCGGGCCTTGATGTATTAATTGTAATCTTCAGAGACTCTTTACCATCCAGAGTCTTTCCAAGCATTACTGTTCTAACCGGAATTTGAACATCAACTTTTTCCGGCCTTGGCTCCCCAACCATCACATTCTTTCCCTTAGCTCCTTCGGCTTGTTCTGACCGAATCAGCACTTTGGTATTTAAATCAGGGGTATGAACAGGGAAGGGAGTCTTGTCAACTTGCATCTCAGCTAGTACCAATCGACCTTCATTAATAGCCGATTGTACCTGTCGTCGGAAAGCATTGCAATCATTAGTAGCATGCGAGAAAGAATTATGCCACTTACAATATGCATGATTTTTCAATTGATCGGCTGGTGGGATTGCATGATAAAGTTTAATGAAACCATTCTTAAGCAATTCATCGAAAACACGATCACATTTGGCAACATCAAAAGTAAATTTAACTTCTTCTCGCCGATTTTTCTGAACCGGCTTCAACGAAGGACAAGAACAAGGCTTAGCTTTCGATGGCCAAATAAATTCAGCAGCATACACTTCATTATCCTCATCATCTGAACTATCAGAATCATTCTCAACCATATGAACATTGGAACGATGAGGCTTAGCATTTTCTTTAACATGTTTTAGCTTTAATTCTAGACTCATGACCTTCATTTGCAAATGATTAATAGAGAGAAAATCAAAATCTTCTAATTTCTCTTTCAAATAAGATCGCAAGCCTGCAAAAGCTAAATCTGCTAAATCTTTTTTAGAAATTGACAAATTAAAACATCTATTTTTTGTATCCCTAAATCTTCTGAAATAATCCATAACCGATTCCTCTCGGTTTTGTCTAATAGATGTTAAATCAGTTAATTTAGTTTCATTTTCTCCGCTAAAAAAAGTGATCATGAAATTTACTCTCCAGTTGAGACCAACTTTGAATAGAATTAGGAGCAAGCGAAGAAAACTAAGAAAAAGCAGTTCCAGTCAATGTTAACGAAAATAGACGCACATGCAATGGTTCATAAAAAGCTGCTTCTCCTAGTTGCAAGATATATTGACTAACATGCTCCCAAGTAGTACGATTATCTTCACCATTGAATTTAACAAACTCAGGAACATGCCATCCATTAGGATATGTAACTAGATCAAATTCAGGAGGATATGGTTTTTGATATAAACGTGAACTACTCATATCAATCCCAAGCTTTGTTCTAATTGTATTAGCCAGATCTTCTTTGAATTTAGAAAAATCAGCTTGATAACTACTACTGGTTGTATTTTGCGTATAACGAGGCATATTATGCAACATATTTTGAGTAACATTCGAAATCGGTCCATAAGAAACACTGGATCCCGATGGTGCACTTCCTACAACCGTAGTACGAGGGGGTGTAAAAACAGGACCAGAAGCAACTGTATTAGGTAAAACCATCGCATTTGTTGCACCAACACCCATAGAACCGGTCTGTCCAATTGAATTGGGCAAACCGGTCTGACCGGCTGGGAAAACCGGTCTGACCGGTTCTTGGACCGAACTAGGATGAGGTGGCTGGCCTTGATAAAAATTCAGTGGCATACCCAAATTATGATCTATAATATTTTCTGGTACACCTGATGTGCTAGGATCTGTTTTAAGGCATGCATTAGGATCTTCCAATGTATTTTTACCCTTATTAAATGCCTCAAAATTACTAGCCATATTAACAATTAACTCACTAGCAACAGTTTGTGCAGCATGCAACTTTTCATCCATCATGCGAGTTATTTGTTGCATTAAATCAGAGGGTTCACCGGTTACCTTAGGAAGCTCCTCAACTTGATCGTTAGCCAACTTAAAAGCTGGCATGACGAACTCTTCAACTCTCTTGACGAAGCCTCCACGATCCTTCTTGAAGCCCTTCAAGAATTGCGCCATGAAGTGTTCCTCAGCAATCAGGAGAGATATTTCGTCATCACGGCCAACACCCGGCCTCTCTTGGGCAAACCGGTCAGACCGGTTCCTAGAACCGGTCAGACCGCTTTTTGGCAGGAGGTTGTGAAGACCTAGAAACTCGAGCTCGGGAGGGACCCCGTCGGAGCTCAAGCAATCTAGGGTTGCTCTAGGGTCGGCAGGCCACCTAGAACGCCTTAGTACGTCGCAGAGACGAGCAAAGGACAACAATTAGGGTTGGAAAAGTGTTTAGGGTTTGGAGACAAAAAGTAAGGAACAATTGTGTTTGACTCGATTGGAATAACTCTCAATCGGCCTTAGCCTTCATATATATAGGCCGGGGAAGTCGTACCCCTTCCAATTCGGTTACAATACGGGATAAAACTCGGAATCCTAATCCGACCCGAATTACAACTCCAAACCGGTCTGACCGGTTCGGCAAACCGGTCAGACCGGTTTCCCTCGGCTGTTGCCAATTTTGACTATCAACAGCTGTGTTGGTGAGGCGCTGGGCTGCGCGAGGGCGGAAAGGAGGGGGAGCAAAAGTGAGCCAAGGGAAGAGCTCAGGGGGCGGAAACGAATTCTGGCCAAAAGGACTTTTCTAGGGCTCAATCAAAGGCGATTCAAACTCAAATTTTCAATTAGATTTAAATTCTTATTTGAACTTCACACAAGCAAAACTCAATGCAGCGGCATGAATGCAACACACTCAAAATTTAAACCTATGTTGCTTTAATTTAATTTAGAAAACAATTTTTCCTATACTAAATTCCCTGAAAATTTTATAAAGCTTGAAAGATTTTAGAAAATTGAGAAAATTATTGTAATTACGGTAAAAATTCACATCCCAAAATTCGAAAATTTTGGGGTGTGACATAACAATAGGAGACCTAAATCCTCATCATCATACTTAACCTCCATCGATGCTAGGTCAGAAATTATCTCCTTGAACACAGATATATGGCTCATCACTGAATCACCCTCCTTCATCTTGAGCGTGAATAGCTTCAACTTCATATGCATTTTACTGGTTAGATCATTCGACATGCAGATCGATTCCAGTTTCAGCCAGAGTGCTGCAGCAGACTGTTCCTGCAGACATTCTTGCAGAATATCATTAGACAGATAAAGCTGAATTAAAGACAGAGCCTTACGATCCTTGCGCTTCTCCTCATCGGACCATTCGTTGGATTACTTGCCACCGAACTTATCCAGCGCCTCATCAAGATCATGAGTTTGTGCCAGAACAGCCCGCATCTTGACTTGCCACAACGCGAACCTCATCTTGTAATCCAACAGCGGTAGATCAAACTTCATCATCGTCGACATCAAGGAAACCGAAACTGAAACCGGCTCTGGTACCACTTGTTATAAATGATGGCGAATAAACGACAAGAAGTAAAGGAATCAAACCGCAGGAGACACGAGATTTTAACGTGGAAAACCCTCCCAATATAGAAGGGAAAAAACCACGGGCGCCAGCCAACAAAACTTTACTATACCAAGTGTGTGTTTACAATGCCTATTGGCGGCTTACAAGAGGATGATTATTCATCAAGGGAAAAGCTCTATTATATAGGCAGCTCACGTGACCTTGCTTGGTTGCGTTGCCGATGTGGGACTAAACTGTGCGCTCATGAGAGAAAAACACAGTACCTCTTCGTTTCGGCCCAAACCTCTAATAATGGGCCTCCGCTTCGCTCCGTCGGTGAATTTGGATCATATCACAACAAAGGTGTCATGGTTTTAGACCCGCCACCGCAGATGTTGACAGGTGCTGAGATTCGTGCGTAGTTAGAAGCGCTCGTGGTCAATGAAGAAACTGGTCGTTTTGTCGGGAATGGTAAGGAACATGCATGGACTCAGAAGTCGGGCTTGTGGAGGCTCCCATACATGGATGACCTTCTTCTTCCACATAATATCGATATGATGCACACCGAAAAGAATGTCACCGAGGCACTCTGGGGTACCGTTATGGACATTCCTGATAAGACAAAGGACAATGTGAAAGCTCGAGTGGATCAAACCAGGTTATGCAATAGACTAAAGCTTGACATTCCGCCTCCCAAAGACAGCAAGAAATGGAAAAGGCCTCGTGCCGAATTCGTTCTGAAGCCGAAGGAAAAGAAGGAAGTATTTGAATGGTTTCAAACTTTTATGTTTCCTGATGGGTATGCAACGAATCTGAGAAGGGGGGTGAACTTGACCACTTTGTGAATCAATGGTCTCAAGAGTCATGACTACCACATATGGATTGAAAGGCTTCTTCCGGTGATGGTTCAAGGCTATCTCCCTGACCATGTGTGGCGAGTGCTGGTAGAGTTAAGCAATTTCTTTCGCATCCTTTGTGGTAAGGAGTTATCTCGGACTGTGGTTGAAGAAATGGAAGCATTGGCTCCCGTGTTGCTTTGTAAGTTAGAGAAGATCTTTCTACCCGGCTTCTTCAATCCGATGCAGCATATGATTTTACACCTTCCCTACTTTCATGTTCTCGTTTATATACAGAATTTACTAATCATTACTGGCGGAGAAATAGGGTAGCGACTGAGCACGAAATTGATATCCTTCTTAATAAGGGTGCAGGGCATGGATCACCTGATTTCTTTGCTTGGTTCAGAAAAAAAGGTACGGTCAGGCCGAAGCTCATACTTAATATTTCAAGTGCTTCTTAATAACAAACCATCACGTTTCTATTTTCAGGCCCAAAAAGATGGGTCTATGTCTCCCGAGTTGAGACAGATTGCCGACGGTTGCCACACGAGGATCATGTCATACGACGACTATGACGTGAATGGTTATCGCTTTCACTCAAAAAAGCACGAGCAGAGTCGGCCCAATCGAAGAACCACAAATACCAGAGTTTGTTCGATAGGTCATGATGGGTGAGAGTATTATGGAAGAATTGAAGAAATATACAAACTATCTACCCATATGCATAAACCCAAGGTAA
>OAMR01001152.1:1914-13007 GCA_900205405.1 Echinochloa crus-galli
CGAGCGGTCAACGTCGGGGTCAAAAAAGTCAAACTCCCTACATTTTAAAACGGAGGGAGTATGAAATTTCATAAAGTTCATATAATTTTTGAAAATTTTCATCCAACTTAGTACATATCATGACACAAAATACAGTTGTTGCGTAATTTTAGGCCATACAAACCGCATAATGTAACTGACTCTGCTTCACACATTTTCGTAACGGGCACATATTTAAAGCCCGTTACTGAAATAAAATTCGGTAACGGCATTTGACGGACTCTGCTCGTACATAGGTAACGGGCACTTTCCCAATGTCCGTTACTTATATCTATTTGTAACGGTCACTTCGAAAAGCCCGTTACGGATAGGGATGAAGACGACACGGCAGGTTGACATATAAGCGTATATGTGTTGACTCAAATCCCTAACTCGCAAAAATCTCCATTCTCCGCTAAGCTCCGGCCGCCCGTCGCCGCCACGCATCCCGCCGCCCGTCGCCGCCACGCATCACGCCGCCACCCGTCTCTAGTTTTGTTATCAGCTCACCAGTTATAGCAGGGTTGGCATTATGGACATGATCTCGGAACCAAGTGTTAAACCCTTGCATGTGCTTCTTTGCAACCCAATTCTCACTACGGTTAGGATTAGCTTCACGTAGGTGTTGCATGTGCTTATTTACATACGGTGTAACTGCTGAGGTGTGTTGTAGCACGGTGAAATGAGCCTTGGAGAAGGAATCTTGATGCGGAGTGATTGACTTTTTGCCCAATGTCCCAACACCTGCAAGCCTACCTTCATGCCGTGAACGAGGCACACCAATGGGCTTTTGGGGGTCCATATAACCCATGGCCCACTCCACTGCTTCGATGGTACTGTAGCCACGAACCATGGCTCCCTCCGGAAATGTCCGGTTATGTACCAATGATTTGAGGAAGCCATAGAACCTCTCATATGGAAACATCTGATGAAGATAAGACGGCCCAAGGTAGAAGATCTCCTTTGCAAGATGTGCTGTTAGATGGACCATGAGATCAAAGAATGATGGTGGGAAAGTAGCTTCAAGCATGCATAGGGTCTCGTAATGCCTTTTCTCTATCTCAACAAGTGCAACCTCATCAATCACCTTCTGTTCTATTGCATTGAAGAAAAAGCACAAGCTCGTGACAGCCTCGCGAACCTTTACTGTCTTGATGCCTCTAAGTGCAACAGGAAGAATAGCCGTCATCAACACATGACAATCATGAGATTTCATCAGGTTGAAATTCATTTTCATGTCCTTCACCGACACTAGCCTCTTGAAGTTAGATGAGTAGCCCGAAGGTAGTTTCAAACTGTGCAAAAACTCACTGAATTGTTTTTTCTCCGTCTTAGACCAGTGGTTGTGGCTTTTGGTATTGGGAGGAAGAGTACGTTGAAGTGCTGAACAAGATCAAGGTTGACAGTGCCACTGTGAGAGAAGACAATCTGATGAACAAGATTAAGGAAACAGAAGATGAAGCACTAGTATGGGTGTCTGATGTTAAAGCACTAGTATGCATTGGAAAGGAAATTGTAGTCCTTTTGAAGTGTTTTCTAGTAGTGTTTGTGTGTAGCCTGTTGTTGGCTGGATATGTTACCTTTCACTAGGTGAATGAAATGTATTGATCTATGATATGTTGGCTGCACAAATTTCTGTCTGTTTCATTATCAGTAACGGGCACTTTGGGACAGATAGTGAAACAGAGTCTGAGACAGAGTCTGAAATGCAAATTCAGTACAAATTACACTTCTGATCATAAAATTGGGTTCAAAATTCCAGGGCAAATATATTACAAGTTCCAGGACATACACTACAAATTGCACGACATATATTACAAGTTCCATATATTACAAATTCCAGGACACATATATTACAAATTCCTTGATTTTTTCTTCCTTGATTTTTGGACATGGATTGTTTCCTGATGGTCGGTTCGCAAGTATGGTGTTGTATCAGCTGCCGAGAGTTGGGGCATGTGTGAAGTGTCAAAGGCCGGAATTTCGTCGAACTGATTGTATTCCTCCTCCTCAACGACATTTTCAACCCCTATAACCCTCTATTTTCTAGGCATAACCACGTGCCAGTTCTTCTTTGCCAGATCGGGTACGTAGAACACTTGCTGAACATTCTTAGCAAAGACAAACGGTTCATCTTTGTAGCCAGAGGACCGTAGATCAACACTGACAAACCCATATATGTCTGAAGCCTACATAGTCAAGCTCCCAGATCTCCTCGATTTGTCCATAATATGTGCATGTCTCCTTGTCGTTGCCGACGGCATCTATACGCACACCACTGTTTTGATATATGCTCTTGCCATCCTGGGCCTTGGTGTAGAACGTGTATCCATTGATATCATATGCTTGGTATGTTGTAATAGTGAATAATGGCCCTGCTGCTAGTTTTGTTATCAGCTCATCAGTTAGTAGGGTTGGCAGAGTATGGACATGATCTCGGAACCAAGTGTTAAACCCTTGCATTATGGAGATGATCTCGGAACCAAGTGTTAAACACTTACATGTGCTTCTTTGCAACCCAATTCTCACTACGGTTAGGATTAGCTTCACGTAGGTGTTGCATGTGCTCATTTACATACGGTGTAACTGCTGAGGTGTGTTGTAGCACGGTGAAATGAGCCTTGGAGAAGGAATCTTGATCCGGAGTGATTGACTTTTTGCCCAATGTCCCAACACCTGCAAGCCTACCTTCATGCCGTGAACGAGGCACACCAATGGCTTTTGGGGGTCCATATAACCCATGGCCCACTCCACTGCGCAAGTTATCATATTTTTTGTGGCCACTTGCCTTATTAATATAAAGTCTACGTAAATGACTTTAAATTTGACCATATTTTCACAAATGAAGCCATAGAACCTCTCATATGGAATCATCTGATGAAGATAAGACGGCCCAAGGTAGAAGATCTCCTTTACAAGATGTGTTGTTAGATGGACCATGAGATCAAAGAATGATGGTGGGAAAGTAGCTTCAAGCATGCATAGGGTCTCGTAATGCATTTTCTCTATCTCAACAAGTGCAACCTCATCAATAACCTTTTGTTCTATTGCATTGAAGAAAAAGCACAAGCTCGTGACAGCGGCACGAACCATTACTGTCTTGATGCCTCTAAGTGCAACAGGAAGAATAGCCGTCATCAACACATGACAATCATGAGATTTCATCAGGTTGAAATTCATTTTCATGTCCTTCAACGACACTAGCCTCTTGAAGTTAGATGAAGCCTGAAGGTACTTTCAAACCGTGCAAAAACTCACAGAATTGTTTTTTCTCTGTCTTAGACAATGTGGTTGCAGCTACGGGAAGGTCCGTCCCCGTGTCAGTTTGCTCTGCATAGAGCTCCGGCCTAATGCCCATCTCTTTAAGATCCTCCCTTGCATTTTCGTGATCTTTTCCCTTCCCTTTCTGTTGTAACAGTGTCTCACACACGTTCTTCTTCACATGCATGTTGTCAATCGAATGACGCACATCCAACACCTCCCAATACGGTAGCTCCCATAATATTGACTTCTTGTTCCATATCCCTTGCACATTTTCTTGTTCACCATCTCTCTTCTTTCTCTTGCCCAGCATGGTGGTCTTCTTTGGTAACTCCTCGATAGTTTTGATGCCTTGGACTTGCAAGTGGATCTCCATTCCGGAAACATGCGTAGGCACCGTTCGATTCTCCTTTTCTCCATTGAACTGACAATCCATGGCCCGGTATGCATGTCTCTTCGGGAGGAAATGACGGTGACCCATAAATACGAATTTCTTCGAGTGCGTGAGCCACAAAGAGCATGTTTCATCTAAGCAATGAGGGCAAGCTTCGCCTTTCCTTTTACTCTACCAAGAGAGGTTGCAGTGGGCCGGATTGTCGTTTATGGTGGTGAATAACATGGCATGCAACGTGAAGTACTCACGCTTGAACTCATCCCAAACATCTGGCACACCAGGCCACCAAAGTTTCTTCAGGTCGTCAACCAATGGCCTCAAGTACACATCAATACGGTCACCGGGTTGCTTTGGCCCGGATACCAAGATTGACAACATCAGGTACTTCTGTTTCTTGCATAGCCGAGGTGGAAGGTTCAGCACTAACAGCACAACAGGGCAGGTGCTATGCGTTGAACTTTGGTTACCAAATGGGTTGACGCCATCGGTGCTCATAGCGAACCGGATGTTCCTGCAATCGTTGGCAAACCAACCATAGTGGGCATCAATGTTACCCCACTATGCCACATCTGCGGGGTGCCTCATCTTGCCATCTCCCTTGTTTTTTCTCCCTTCGCTATGCCAACGTAAGAGTTGGGCCTCCTTTGGTGTGGAAAACATGCGTCTCAAGCGGGAAATAATGAGGAAATACCATGCCACCCTCACAGGACCCCCTCGGTTACCCTTCCTGCCCTTCCTGCCTGTGATCTGCACGGGCTCGTTCCCATCATCGGCATCATCGTCTCCACCATCCTTTTTCCTCTTGTACCGATCGTACCCACACTCCGAGCACTGGTCAAGGTCCTCATATTCTCCCCGAAACAACACACATCTGTTCTTACATGCATGGATTTTCTCAACCTCTAGACCCAAAGGACAGATTATCTTTTTGGCCTCGTAGACAGACCCAACCACTTGGTTTCCCTATGGTAGCATGTCTTTTAAAAGATCCAATAGTTGTTTGAAACTTCTGTCCGTCCAACAATGGCCTGCCTTAAGCTGTAGAAGTTTGAGATCTCCAGAAAGGCGAGAGTACTTCTGACAACCAGGGTAGAGGGGTTTCTTTGAATCTTCGACAAATTGTTTCAGCCTCGCTAATTCAGAAGTTGAGTACACGCCTTGAAACTCAACGTCCCTAACATTTGATCAACATTGTTTACTTGAGGCAGCACATCATTATCCAAGCCCATAACTTCCTGGTCAGTCATATCCTCAGGCAGCATCACATCGGGTGAGAATGCTTCATCTTCCTCAGAGTTATTTCCGCATCCTCCCTGCCCTGCAATAACAATGTGAAATCAAAGAGCTAAGACATTCCGCTCTACCCTGGAACAACGAGAAATCAACGAGTTAGTTAAGGCATTTCACCTTCATTACGACCACCTTGAGCATCGTGCCGCGCTTCACCTTCATTAAGAGCTCCTTCTTCGCCATTATTAAGGCCTTCCTCACCATGCTTGTTCCAATACGTGTAATTCTTTGTGATTTTGTGAATCCACGTGTGACTAGATGATAGAAAAGGTTATCCGTTTGTGCGAACTTTTTTTGGTTGGCACAATCAACACATGGGCACCACATTGTAGTCAGACCCCGGTTTCTCATGTTCGCCTCCGCTTGACGAAGGAAATCTTTAACCTATCTTACGAATAGCCCCAAATCTCGAGGTGGTATATACATCCAAGCCTGATCTGCCGCCATCATCTACACAACTTCGATTAATTAAAATAGATGGTTTTTTAATTAAAAATTACATATATCACATCAAAATCGATCATGATGATGATCGAGCTAGGAATTACGACAGAGGACGACGAGTGGGGCAAAATCCATACCGGCGAGCTGCGGAGGACGGGGCGCGCGGGCTGCCAGCATGCCGGCGTCGCGGAGCTGCTAGCTAGCTAGCGGCCGGCCGGGCACAAGGAATACTAGTAACGGTCGCGAACAACGACCGTTACCAGAAATCATTATTAGTAACGGGCGTTGTTGTGCAGGGGCTGGGCCCGGTCCTGACACGCTTATTGGTAACGGTCGTTGTTTCCGACCGTTACTGATGTCGCACCTTGTAACGGGCTTCGTCAGTCCGTTACCAATCCCGTGTTACCTATTTGATGTTTTCACATAGTGTCTCTGATCATGCCGGACGGGACCTACAGAGAAACCTTGCCCTCTTCCTCTGTGATGCGGATAGAGCCTGGGTGCAACAGGACCATCTATCCGGGCCTTGGTCAAAACAACATCGACAGACGACATGGACGAACCCCCGCCATCGAGATGTAACTATGCAGGTGTGCTATTCTCAGACTGCTTCCTGCTCTCTTCACAGTTCACCCGCGTCATTGAAACTTGGCGTAGCTTGCAAGAGCCTGCTTGGCGTCACACTGCCACGCGGACATGTCGCGGGCCTATTTTTTAGTGAAATAAATAAGTGTTCGTCCGATGTATTATATATTGGATGCGCTGGTCGTCGATGGCTTAGAAGCCTTAAAAAAATGAGATGGCCTTCAGCCTCTGCTGTACATGCTGGAGTACAACCAGGGCCAGAGTTGGCTTCTGTATATAGGCCTTGTTTAGATACCAAATTCCACTCCCAAATTTACTATGCAGAAAGAAGATTCTCCATCATATCAAAATGTCATAACATGCATGGAGTACTAAATGTAGATGAAATTAAAAACTAATTCAAGGTAATACTTTTATGTTAAATTAACTTTGGTATGGATTGCTGTGTCCAAAGTCAAGCCCAATTCTAGGTTTAGTCCATCAGTGGCTTCGTATAGTCCATCACCTCTAACATTGCATTCAATTACTTTGTTCACCGATAGAAACGGTTGCACCGGCATTTTTTTTTTCTTTGCATGCAAGTGGTCGGTAGCAGTCAAATTTTAGATTCCATAGCTTTAGTAGTTCCTGTAGATTTTCTTTTCTCCTGCTAATTTTAGCTGGGGACACTGAAGAAGATTGCTGACTGCAACTGATGAAAGGTATGTAATGTTACTAGGATAAAAATTAAATTCTATGTGTAGATTATGCCTACAAGGTATCCAATGTTAACCGATGGACCAATAGTGGTGTTCTGTGCTTCACTAGCCTACAGCGGCACATTAATGTTTGTTGGCGTAACCCTTGGAAGGCACTAAGTTTTAAATATGCAGGCTTCACAGGACTGAATTTTCTAAACTGGTTTCAATAGAGTATTCAGAGCCACTGAATTTTTTGAACAATGCAGATCAGCCACAGGACCTACTATACTGCTATAGAATTGTAATTCATGGTTTCTTGGTTCTGTGCAGGGTGTACATATTGAACAAATGATTTGGTATACCTCTGGAAAACCAAATTTCAAAATATTTCATTATGGACATATTTGGAGGAGCTGGCCACTATAGTAGGAACTCACATCAAGCGAGCTCAATAGGTGAGCTCCACTGTGTTGTCAGTATTTTGAAATTAAGTTTTCATTAAATAAATTTCAAAAAAAATCAAAGGTGTAAAATCAAGAAACTTAATATGTGAATTATAAACCATAATCTTTTACCACACGACGAGATACCATTAATTTATAATTGTATTTATTCAATCAAGTTAAATGATAGTTTAAAAGTGATGGTACTATGGTAGCCAAATATATGAGCAAGAGTATAGTGATTAATTAGTTGGCATTCTATTTCTACAGGGTAGCCAAGTATATGTGCAAGAGCAGTACGTTAATGCATTTTATATTAATCCTACAAAGAACTAAAATAATGGTATTAGAAAAAGTGATATGGTAGCCAAGTACATATCCGAGGAGAGTAGATTGATTTTATCAAACAAAAATACAATACTACACAATTTAGTCGATATCACATCAAGCATGTGCACTGGTGATGTGGTCTTTTAGGTATTTTCTTCGGACCCATATGAGCTTTAGATATAGTCCTTAGAATTTTGTACCCTAAAATAGAGACATTTATTCAGTTGTTTCACCTATGACAGTATAAGATCCTTTCTCCCCTCAAGTAAATGTGCAAGAATAGTATGTTAATGCATTCTATCCTACAATGAACTAAAATAATTGTATCTATACTATAAAATTAGATTTGAAACCATTTCTCACCAACAAAAGGACCACCCCCACCTATACCTCCCTCACAGAGGACCCACTTGAAAGGAAAACATTGTAACAAAATTTCAACAAACACAACAAAAGAGGGGGAGGGACATTTTCAAGTGTTTTGCCCCCAAAACCTTAAAACTTTTTTCACCAAGTGACCCCACCGGTACCCATACCTACGTTGCGACAGGTGGTGACGTTGTTTGGGACGAGTCACGCGCGGAGAAACCCTAAACTCACGCCTAGCCACAGCCGCCGCTCGAGAGTCCATCGCTCATTCGCCCGTGGTACGATTGGAAGGCCTTCTCCTCCCCCGCCGTCGCCGGAACCCTAGCCGTCGTCATGGCCCTCGCGCTGCGACTCCGGCTGGCCCTCGACGCCGCCTCCACTGCGGTGCCCCTCCTCCACGCACCCGCCTCCGTCGCCCGGTCCCTGCCCCTCGCGCCGAGCTCGGCCTCAGTCTGCTCCCCGGCGCCGCCGCCGGTTTCCGGTCCACGGCAGCGGTGCGAGGACGCGGGTCCTGCGGATGCACCGAGAGCAGAGGAGGAAGCTGCTATTAGCCATCCCCGGCCGGCTCCCCCTTCGTCTCCCCTCTCCCACCGGCGCCCCTTCCCTCGGCGGCAGCGCAGACGCGCGCTACCCGTCGATGGTGCGCCTCGCCCGCGGCCTCTGGGCGGACGCCGAGACCGAGTCCAGGATCCGTGTCCTCACCCCGACCGTGCTGCTGTCCTTGGGCGCACGCCATCGAGAATGCCGGCGCGGAGGAGGTGGACCTAGCGGCGAGATGGGGAGGCGCGTTCCGGGCCGCGGACTGTTGGATCGCGCGGTGAGCGAGCGCTGCAGCGGCGTTCTCCACGCGTCCAAATCGGTGGAGATGTTCCAGGCGCTCGCTGTCAAGAAGGGCGCCGTGGTGAGGGACAACGCGGAGGTCGTGGACATCAGGAAGGGGCCAGAGGGAGGCGTCGTGGTGAAGACGCGCACCGGCGAGGAGTTCACCGACGCAAAGTGCTGTCGTCACAGTGGGCGGGTGGACTAGCAAGCTCATCAAGTCCATCGCTGGCGTGGACCTCCCCATCCAGCCGCTGCACACGCTGGTCCTGTACTGGCGCATCAAGCCCAGCCACGAGTGCGTGCTCACGGCGGAGGCCGGCTTCCCGACGTTCTCGAGCTACAGCGACCCGCGCTTCGTGTACAGCTCCTGCTCGGCTGGCTCCCTCTCCCATGGCAGGTTCGCCCCTCTCCTCAATAGGTGCACATTACCACGGACAATATGGAATGCAGCACCGTCGACCACAAGGTGTGAATGGCTGCTTGGTTTTGATCAAGATTCTGTTTCTTGAGCGTAAACATCGATGCAGTGCTGATGTGGCGGAGGTTCCTCCATGCGACATGCTCCCGGTGATCTGTTCTATGCTTGCAGGCGTCCTTCTTCTTCGTCTGCTGCAACAGAGGCGTGGATCTGCCCCACGGGAGACCTATTGGTCTATGTCTATGTGTTGTTGCTGTGATGTGAAGTTCTCCATTTTACAAGGTAAAGATTTATATAATCAAACTGGTTATCATTCTTGATAGTTCCTTTTCTCTTAGTGTGTTTGTGGTCCATGCTGTTCCATCTGTGTATCTGAATAAAGTGAATTGCATATCTCCTCCCGGCTCTTTTTATTTGCGTGTAGCCAGTTGCTACTGAATATCATACTGACATATTCATAAACCTTTTGCCCTATCTCACATACTATTTAAATTTGCTTATATTTGAGAAATGAGGAAGCTAATCCCCTCTCATTCATTAATGCTGATTTTTTTAGTCCAATCCCTAATCAGGTTTCCAGGAAAAATCTCTAACCAGCAAAAAGAACGAAGATGCTTATGTACTCAAATAGGAATTCATGTTGCTGAATTTCTTCTGAGACACTATTTTGAATTTGGCACTTCCTGTACTATGATGGTGAGCAGCTGCAGAAGCAAGCTGGAACTCTCACATCCAGGTAATTGACTAACCAATTACTCTTTGGATATGATGCTGGGCACATTGATCATGTTAGTTGAGGACCATGTGTGTCCGAGGGACCGAATGGATGGTCGCTTTCCTTGTGATGAGTGATTGACAACGTTGTGTGGACTGACGTTCGCCTTGGCTCAAGTATTGCGGGTGTAGGATGCGGCTTGGTTTGAATTGGTGCAGGCGAAAGGTCTTAGCCGGAGCGGCCTCCCAGGAGCGGAGAGACAAGTAGGCTTGGTTCGAGGACCCGGTGGACAGTGGGATTAAGTGCGGCTCACATGGTGCAAGAACAAGCGAGGCAACGTGGATGAAGGTGATTGAGCCGGTACATTGGGCGCGACCGAGTCAAGGAACGAGGCAAGACCGAGCCGGGAAGCTTCGAGGCGGGGGGCACGCGGCGTGATCGAGGAGCTTGCATCGGAGGTAAGCAAGGCCCGATGGATGCGTGTCCGCTCGATGGGTCTATTTATGTATTGACCAAAATGCCCCTACGTGGGCTTGAGTTGTAACTCCTAGTGTAGGGGCACTTCGGTCATTTATCCGGAGGGCTCTATATGTAGGAGGAGTGGCTGATTGGATAGCCATCTCTTTGGCTTAGTTGGGTGGGAGTGCTCTTTCTTTTTGGGGTGCTCTTGGTGAGAGGTAGAGAGGAGAGAGTTGGATCTTTGAGTGATCTTTTTGCCATCCTAGCTTTGTTTGTTGCTAGGAGTGGCTTGTAACCGAACCTCTTGTGGTAATCCAAAGATCAGTGGTAATCCAAAGTTCAATTTCGTGGCTTAGCTTGTGTCCCTTGCAAGATCTGTGATTTGTTATTTTCGGGATTTTCGGAGCTATGTTGTGGCTTTCTTGTTCGTCCGATTTGAGAGGTTCTTCTTCGGGATTTCTTTGAGGGAATCACGTATGAGTACCTAGTGACTCTTTTCTTGGTGATCTCTCCCTCCAAAACCCCTTGAATCGCTCTCAATTTGATGTTCTTCGGATAAACTCGTGAAAGGATGGTGGGTTCATAGATCTTCGATTTCTCTCGATTTAGTGGGAGCTTTGGGAAAATTTTCGAGCCATGACTAGTTCATGATGTATCTCTCCTTCCCCCAATGTTTCGTTTGAATCCGTGGGACAAATCGCTAGATCGATTGGAGATAAGTTGGGAGTCTCTCGCGGGCGTTCTGGTGCAGTTCCGTCTGTTTTCACGACGCGTTTCGCGGACAGTCCGCCTGTTCTACCCCGGACAGTCTGGACCCCCCGGACAGTCCGCGGTACTGTAGCGGACAGTCCGCCGGTACTGTAGC
>OAMR01001152.1:23788-44423 GCA_900205405.1 Echinochloa crus-galli
TCCGGTGGATTAGAGCTCGAAATCAATCTGATAGGTAAAATTGCAGAAGGATTTAAGTTCTAAAGATTATAATGATTTAATGTTGGATGAATTAGAAGATCTACACATGATTCGTCTCAAGGCCTTGGAAAATATTGAGAAAAATAAGGTGCGGATTGCTAAATATTACAATAAGAGAGTGAAAGTTAAGCAATTTGCAGAAGGAGATTTAGTTTGGAAGGCATTATTGCCGATTGGTACTAAATACAGTGCGTTCGGTAAATGGTCCCCAAATTGGGAAGGTCCTTTCAGAGTGGTTAGATGCGTGCCTGGAAATGCATACATTTTGAAAACTTTACTAGGGGAAGAATTCACTGCTGCCATAAATGGAAGATATTTGAAGAAATATTATCCTAGCATTGAAATTGATCGCTGATGAAGAATCAAATTTCAAATAGCCGGCATTCGGGAAGAAGCCGCCTTCGGAGCAAAAAAAATTCCAACAAAAGGGAAAATGGCCAATACTAGAGTGTATTGCCCTTAGCGCACACAAATTACATTACAAGAGCAACAAAATTATCACAAAAAGGATGCAAAAGATGAGTTTTATTGCCGAAATTCCATAAATCCCTAGTACAAACTACTGGAAGAGCCTGTTTAAGACAGACTGGGGATGGATGGAATCGGCAATGGCAGCACCATGGCCCTCGAGACGATCTACAGAGGCATCGATGTCGTCGATATCCTCTGGATTGCCATTGGCGAAGCCGACCGGCATCCTGGAATAATCAGTGCCGGTCCGTGTCGACATGGCGACTAAACCCACGGCGGCACCTAGACGAACGCCATGGAGGGCCACCTCATCGACGCGGCCTGCCACTGCACCAAGGCGAGTCTCTGGTGTGTCCCCTTGGGCGTTCACCTTGTCCGCCAACTCTTCCACCAGCGCCTTCAGCCGATTGAGCTCGGCGTCACGATCTGCGAGGTTGCAAAGGGGCAACATATTAATATCATTTGAGAACAAGATTGAAGTTGAGTATATTACAAGATTCACCGTCGATGGCTTCAAGCAACTGCTTCCACTCGTGTTGCCACTCAAGGTCAGTGATCGCAGCTCGCTTGGAGATGACCTCCAACTCGTGGCGAGATTCGTCACGCTCCCTCCTGAACCGACGAGCATCGCTATCTGAATAGCGAAGATCATCCGATTCAAGAGTTCGGTTGGACGAACTGGAGGAATCGGCAGCCACAGCCGGAGCCGCAGCCGGGGTAGCGGCAGGATTCCACTGGATTAGCCTGAAAAAAGCAAGGGTTTGTTAAAAGAAGAGAGTGAAAGTTAAGCAATTTGCAGAAGGAGATTTAGTTTGGAAGGCATTATTGCCGATTGATACTAAATACAGTGCATTCGGTAAATGGTCCGCAAATTGGGAAGGTCCTTTCAGAGTGGTTAGATGCGTGCCTGGAAATGCATACATTTTGAAAACTTTACTGGGGAACTTTTACTATGCTTAGGAAGAAGAAGAGCTCGAACTGGCAGAGACGAAGAAGGCAGAAGGCTTGGTGGAGGATTGAGGATACTCGAGGCCTTTATTTATAGAATTAAAGAGGAAATCGTGGCCAGAGATCATGGCGCGCATCCCAAAAATTCGGAAGGTGGAAAGCCCACGAACCAAGCGGTTTCCATGTCGTTTGGGATTCATGCTGATGTCACATTCGGTAGAAAAGATTTGGCTGAACTGAGTTTTTCGGGACTAACACTATAGAAGCCAGCGTTGCCGAATGAGTCATTCACAATAAAACAAAGCAGAAGTAAAAGGTAACAAGGCCACCGAGTTAATCAAGCATTCGGCTAGCAGGCTGTTTGTTACAATTATACACCCAAGTATCTAGAGATTACATTTTTGGCATTCAAAATCATACTGCTAATGTCCTCCAGCAGCTTCTTGTCCAAATATGATTGAATTTGTCAAAGAGCACATCATTTACAGATTTGGGATTTCTCAGACAATTACCACAGATCAAGGGACTCAGTTTACATCTTCAGAATTCAGAGATTTTGCTGAAAGTATGGGGATCCCAAAGGGTGTCATTGCCTAACAGTTCTCAATTCAGCCTCTAGCTCAGCTTTTCTAGCTTTCTTCAATTCAAGAGCAGGTTGCAGTTTGGCTAGAAGCTCTTTGTTGCTCTGGGCTTGAAGGTGCAAATCTTTCACAGATTGCTTGACTGAAGTCCTCTTCTGCTCCAAAGCTGGTCAAGCAGATTGATTCTTCAGAGCTTGCTTCACTGCAACGAATTGATTGTCCAGCTGAGAGACGGGATCCTAGGAAGCTTTGACATCAGCAGGAAGATCTTGATCAATAGATTCAAGCGCATCCCTCAAGAGATCAGCATCCTTAACTTGATCTTGAATGCTTTTCTGCAGCAAGGAGAGGATCTCTTTCAATTTTGTTTGGTTTTCTTCTGACAGAGCTTGACCAAAAGATGTCTCTTCCCCTTGTTCAGCAATTAAATCATCCAAGGCAAATGAGTAACTGGATGTTGAAGCAGATTTTTCCTGAAAAAGAAATTCTTGATGAATTGATGATGATTTATTGGGGAATTGAGAAGATTGGATGACTTTATTTACCTCTATTCTGATTTCTTGAGTGGGAGAAGGAGATCTCTCAGGAACAGTAGAGGGGCCCTGCATATCATGCTGAGAAGGAATTGGGGAACCCCTTGGTGAAGAAGCAGCTTCTAATTGAGGAAGAGGTGAAGTTGGAGTTGGATCATGCTGAGAGGAGGGGCTTTCCAGGACTTGATCCACAGAAATTTGTTCTGCAACTGAAAAGAGTATAAATGCCGATGAAAGGAATGAATGAGATAGTAAGATTTTTTACCAGTTGATGGAACATCGGCAGAATCTGTAGTGGCCACTGTCTGCTGTGTCCGAACCTGAAATCATGAAAAAGGGATGAGCATGACAAAAGAAGCATTGTATTTAAGGGAAGAGACTATAACCTGAATGAGTTTTCTGTTGGTTGTTCTTTTCTTCTTAGGAGCTGAAGGAGCAGGCAAAGAAGGAGTTTTTCTCTTGGCAAAAGATGGCCTGGTAATAATTGGATCTAGATTGGCCTGTCTGGACATCAACTGAGCCAAGGAAAGGGATTGACACCCTAAAGCAGATATTGGGCCTGCAATCTTGTATTGAATAGCCCTGGCAAGAGGGGCAGGTGCTATGTCCTACAAAAACAACAGAATTATAATAAAAGAAGAAATGTTGTTGAAGCCAGATAATGATTGAACAACATTACCTCTGAATTTGGCTTGAAGTCAGGCATCAACTCAAGACAAAGAGGATGAATTGGCATATTGAAGATATGATCGTGAAATTCTTGCCACCAGACAGTGAAAGAAGGATGAGCAGATGTTATTGGCACAAAAGGTTCAGGTTTATATATGGATGTGCAGCATCTGTAGTCAAAAATCCTTCTTGTCTCAATAGAGTCTGAGACAATCTCCCTAGGCTTGAGGAATTCATGGAGGAACAATCTTGGTGGCACTTGGCCACAGCCTAATTGCCTAGCCATCATATTCGGCTGATAGTACTCAAAGGTACTCTGAACCAACCTTCCTCCACAAAATTCGGCTGGCAGAATACAGGGCCGAATGAAAGAATTAAAAATGGCTGTGGATTGTGCATCTGTACATCCAATTTCAAAACTAAACTCACAAGGGAGAGTAAGATTGTCATTGTCAGAATAAGGGAACCAAAGAGGATCAGCAAAGCCTTTGGAGAAAAGCTCAAAGAGTTCACCAATGTTCTTATCTACAGATACAGTAGAGGCAGCTTCTCCATAGGTTTGACAGCCTTTAGTGCTTTGGGATTCCCCTTCCTTATAGTTGACTGAAGGAAAAGACAGGCTGTTGATATCAACTGAAACAATTTGATGCATATACAGCTGCAGCCACATCTGAACAAACCACCAGGGACCATTAACACAAGAAATTTTCTTATTGGTATGCATCAGGCGAGTGGTTTGATGAAGCATATGGTAAACACTTCCCAGCAAATATTTTCCCAGAGGGATGAGTGTGCCAGCAGCCAGGTCTTCAGCCATCACAATGTGGTTCAGAGTTGGCTCATTAGCTTTGCCACAAAAGATGAATCTGCACAGCCACATATTCAGAAAGGCCCTGTACTCAACATCAGACAAGGGACCATCAGACATGTAATTCTGAATATACTTCTTGTATCCAACTCCTGTCTGTTTGGAGGAGCCCTTGTACTTGTATGGATGCACAGCTTCTAATTCGGCTACACCATACTTATCACAGTCAGCTTTGCCGAATAAGTTTCAGGCAACGAATCTCATTGAAAACAGCATTGCCGAATGAGTCATTTACAACGAAACAAAGCAGAAGTAAAGATGATGGAGAATACAGAATTGACCAGGCATTCGGCTATCAAACTGTTTGATACAAATTACACACCCAAGTACTTTGAGATTACATCTTTTGCATTCAAGATTATACTACTAATGTTATCAAGTAATTTCTTGTCAGCCTCTTGGGTCTGAGCCAATGCAGAGAGTTTGGCCTTGAGCTGCTTCACTTCAGTCAAAGCTGCTGAAGCTTCCTTTCAAATTTTCTGTACCAATTCAGGAAGTTCAGCCATCTGCTTCTCCTCGGCCTCGATTTCAGCAGATAATCTACTCAACTCAGCTTCTAGCTCAGCTTTCTTAGCCTTCTTCAATTCAAGAGCAGGTTGTAGTTTGGATATTAGCTCTTTAGTAGTCTGAGCTTGAAGATGCAAATCTTTTACAGATTGCTTGGCCAAAGTTCTTCTTTGCTCCAAGGATGGTTGAGCAGATTGATTCTTCAAAGCTTGCTTCACTGCAATAAAATGATATTGTCCCAGTTATTGGTTTGAGGGCTTTTGTCATCAAGGACTCTCTTGTACCAATTTTTCCATCCAGCGATTGGGGGCAAAGGCCAGTTCTCGAAGGCATCTTGCCATTCATGAGGCTTTGTCAGTGAAGCTTTGGATGGAATCCTCTAAGATTCGGCAGCAATCAGCCCAGAAGGGTCTGAATCTCCTACGGGCCCGAGAAAATAAGTGTGTGCTTTCTCCTCGGTGGGAATCAAAAGTTCGGCCGCAAGAGCCTACCAAGAACAGAAAAAAGCAAAAGGAAAATTTAAGATGTGATTAAAAAAATGATGCCGAATGCGCTTGAGGAAGATTGAAATTTACTCGGAGGGCTTGATCTTGGTCCGCCATTTGGGGATTGAAGCTTGCGGAGGTCGATGAACTAGGGTTTGGATCTGGGCGAAGCTTCGAAAAGTTAAGAGCAGAAAAAGCGAGGATTGAGCTAAGATGACCTAGAAACCCTGAGTATTTACGGTCAATTCCGAAATAAAAGTATCTTTTATCCCGAAATTGAAGGGGCATGTGTTAACACCAAAAATTGGCACCTGAAAAGAGGCTGACAAGTGGGCCATATTTGATAGAAAGATCCTGTTCGGCAGGAAGGTCTCCTTCGAAGCATTCGGTAAAAGATGCTCTGCGGTCGGGAGTCCATCATCGAATCGGCAAGGGAGCTACTCTATGGAAAGCATTCGGGAACCCGTGATGACGTGGATTCAATATAAGGAGGAAGCCGATTTGATAAAGAATATGAGATGAATACGGCGCTACGACGTATTTCTTTGGAAATAAACGTTTTGTAATCGTAGTCGACTAGAAATAGTGTCAAAACCAGGGTATAAATATAAACCCGTGGTGATTGTAATAAGAGAGAACAATCTCACAACAAACCGGCCTCGCGCCACCTTTTCGAGTCTTTAGTCGTGTCGTCGAATTCTTCGAGAGGAATCATCGATCACCTAGAAAAGAAATTCCATGCTCATTACTACACTATGCTTAGTATCATGCGGTGGATTTAAGCTTGGTATGAGAAGGCTTCTTTGTTAAATCATGAGTCATGCGGTAGGCTAAGGTTTAGCTTGAAGCGAGTTATCGGCTCTATTAGATTTTGTCAAAGATCTAATAGATTCATTAAGTTACCTTGTGTTATTTGGGTTTTACTTTATGTTTAATTCATATAACACTCTTTTTGCCCAATCTAAATTAGTTAGGTTCGGTTTTGATTCATTGCAAGACATGACTACGTTACCTTACATAGCCGAATTCGAATCAATCTAGATTACCACATGTCGCGGGTTCAAACTTGTTGATTTTGTATGGATCTTGATAGAGCCGGGTATCATGCGGTAGATGCAGGCTTTTGTATAAGAGACAGGTCGGGAGTCCATCATCGAATCGGCAAGGGAGTTGCTCTTAGCTGATTTTATTGTTGAACATCGGATTGATGATATCATATAACGATCATCTAATCTTTCATCATGATGACGTCATGCGGTCGGCAGTATGCTTTCTTACGCGCTCTGCCGAATATGCTATGAATGCTTGTATTGCTGACAGATAGCTTGTTCATAGCTATATGCCGATCAAGATTGGCCTTGCAAGCCGTAGAGATGGAACTGTCTGGTATCATCCGGCATGTTCCAGGTTTTATATCTAAACATTTTTTCTTCCTTTGTCAGTTTCAGGGAAAATTGACTGTCACGTTTCCGGATTCGAAAGCTCGAGCCACGTGTGAAGCCAGCTGATTCGGCTTGCTGTGTGCTTGGCGTGAACTGCAGGTTTTACGTCAACAATTTTATTTATGGAGCCATGTGTTATTGAGCCAGATTACCATCTGTCTTCCTATTTATAAGAGAAGATAGATACTATATGAATTTTTTAGAGAAAACAAGAAATTGCTATTCAGAAAATAACAAAGCATATGTTAAATTCTTCTAAATGCCCGATTCATCTGATTAACTGTTTTACTACTTTAAGATGGCATTTTGACCTCTTTTGAAACAAACAGACACTTTTCAAGCATGATGTTACAGTGGGTGCCTATGTTTATTTTATATTGACTGTTCCATTGTGAATGTGTCAGGCGCCTGCACCTTGATAGAAAGAACTTATCCGCGCATATCCCTATAGTTGTTACAAAGCTTTCTGGTTTCACATTCCTGTGTGTGTATTTCCTACTTGTTTGTTTTCTCTTAGTAACCACTGTGTAATTATTGACTTAACTGATAAGTTTCAAAAATTTAAAGGGTACACTTTGATTGCTTACTCGTCATGCTATTTTGAGATTCTCGAAAACTGCAGAGGTCAGGCACCAGTTAATTTTGTGGAACTCAAAATCCGATCACTGTGTGCTCTGGTTTATGCGCGACTGACTAAAATATAGAATTTTGTGGAACTCAAAATCCGATCATTTGTTTACTGCAGGGAGGATGTGGAGCAATTCTTTTCATTTATCTGACTTAGGGTACCGACATGATTAGGTAAAATTGTAACAAATCTCCCGTTCTATGATTTTAAGTAGTACCTTGTGTTTCATCACTAACATTTGTGAGCAGCTCATATCTTCTAGCCATTTTGTATGATGTCCTATCTTTTGACTTGCTTCAATGCTCAGATTAAATTTTCCTTGACATGTATGTTCTGTTTATTTGGGTTTTTTAATTTGAATCAATATTTATGATGCATAGTAAAGTTGTCGGTGCTGTTTTTATACAGCACGCACGTGCACTCTACATTGGTCATAAGCTACATTGCTTGTCTTCTTTCAACAATGAGATGTTCCTTTGTAAGAGTTAGGAATGGAATATGCACGGACTCTCCGCTTCATGGTGCCATCAAGTACACTGCTAGGGACGAGGCATGATGCCATTAAGCACTAGATGTAGCTCTATGATGTAGCACATCCAGACTCTTGATCAATTGTTCAAACATTGGTTTGGTTATATGAAGAAGAGCAGTGTCTTTCAGGATTCAAGAGTGAAGAAATAGATGAGGAGTGACGGTATGAGGTTGTGTGAACAAATTAGTACGGAGTACTATATATATGTATTAATATTTTTGTTTTGCGTGTCAAACCAAACTTTGGCCATATTTATGCTTAATCAGTTTTATAATTATTGTTGAGATGAGATGATTTTTCTATATAACCGTTAGTCACTGACTTTTTTATAGAAAACAAAAGTTCTATATTCTTGACTTTTTACACGTGCCTGTGGCACGTGCATACCAACTAGTTAGATAAAAAAAAGTGATATGGTATAGCCAAGTCTATATCGGAGGGTAGTAGATTGATTTTATCAAACAAAGTTATAGTACTATGCAATTTAGTCATATCACGTCAAACACACACAGTGGCGATTTGGTCTTCTAGGTGTTTTCTTCACACACTCATATGAGGTTTAGATATAGCTCTTAGAATTTTGCACCTTAAAAATAGACACGTCTTTTTAGTTGTCTGTTGTAGGTCACGTTTCTGTATTTGATGGCATATACAGAGATGACACTGTAGCTTAGTGGCCCACCGTCATGTTTCATCCATGAAATAATTCAGTTATAACATGTGTGCAGACCGCAAAACAATTTTGAAGTATAATGCAAATAGAAAGTAACGGGTAGATATATCTCTACCTAATTATAAAGCAAGGATTGATTCAGCGGTACGTCATAATTTTGTAAATAACCCCCTGACTTTGTTTAGAATTAACCCACCGTCTGTTATAATTTTTATAAAAAAAACCCTATAATCTTTACCTAATTATAAAGTAAGGATTGTTTCTGCGGTAAGAAAAAAGACCCTAAAATTTTTATTATTAACCCGCGATCCTTTTATTAATGTTTTTCAAAAGAGCCCCTCCACCCTATCGCTTCCTTCAGGTCCAGCGGCCAGCGCCGTATGCGCCCCTGCGGCGTCGCCCACCTCGACGCGCCCCTGCGGCGCCGCCCGCCTCTTTCCCTCCGCCGGGGTGCCCCAATCGCTTCCCCTCCTTCCCCCACCTCCAGATCGGAATCGAAGTCCTTTTCGGTCATGACTGTCCTCTCCCGCAATTCTTATCGGATGCGACAAGATCGAGTCTTTTTTCCTATTAATAGTAGAAGGATCTTCGTCTCTGTTATTGTGAAGAAGAAAAGAAGACGTGTTTGCCGTTCGACTGTGCACGAACCTGTTAATCGCCACCGTGCCCCACCGCCGTCGACGATTGCAAGGTTTGCTTGCTTCTGTTCAGATTCTCCCCTTCTCTCATAATGATGCTAGGTAGATATATAGTAACTGCTTGGCTCTGATTTGCAGTATACAGTAATTGTTCGGCTCTACATCTCCTCTTGTGCCACCAGTACAATCACCAGCAGCATGGAGATCCCCTCCACCGATGCCCTGCCTTGTTTGGTCTCTTGCGTGCTACCTGCAGACAAGGTATATTCATAGGACAAGGTGTTCAATGCGATTCTATTTTGGCCTAAATTTTGGGATGTAGTGTCAGATAGCCAAATTTTTTTCTGCGATTCTATTTGTCCACTGTCAGATAGTCAAATTTGTTCTGTCTTCATAAGTTGAAATCGCCGGATGACACATGTAGGCATCAGCTTTCTGTTACAAAACTTGGGCTGGTAATTTGTGACAAAAAATCTGTATAATAGGAGCATACCAATTTTACCCAGTCAGTCTTAATCTTGAATAGGAGCAGACCATATTTTTGCTGAATTAACAAATTTTCGATTTTTGACAGAAAATGGACACTTGCAAGTTGCAACATTGAATCAGATAATGTTGATGATTTAGAGATTCGACCCGTAAAGAAAGCAAAATGTTCTGAATCAAGTGGTTTTGAATCAGACAAACAGATGAAAGAATGTGATACATCATTGTTGCCTCCATCACCAGAAGCAGATTCGTACAATGTTGAATCAAGTGATTTTGAATCAGATAAACAGATGTGTCGGGGACATCCCAAGGGGGTCCCCTAACCACCAGGAATAATCACCCTCAAAAAACATTTAACCACCGGCGGCCCAAGAAATCATCCGGACGTACGGCTGTCATTCACCACCACTGTTCTGCCTGCTCCCGTCCTTCCCTCGTACGGCGCATCCCTCAAACGGACGGGGAGACCTTCGAGCGGGAGTGCGGACCAATGAGAAAGCGCTGACCCTAGCCCTGCGCGGCCCTGTGGCGACGTACGCCGGGTCAAATCCACCAACTCTCTGCCGTTCCCCCCGACGGGACGAGCACGCCGTGCACTATGGCCAGCAGAGGCCATCATTCCACCACTGTGCCGCCAACTCCCGTCCTCCCTAAACTGGGCGAGCATGGGAAACCCTCGAGCAGGCGTACGGACGACGACCAAGACCTGGCCGGAAGGCCTGTTACCCCTCGAAGCCGCTCCAAGACAAGACCAAGGACGGCCATAACGCCCGAAGAAGCCAGAGCTCGCCATAATCATCGATCAGAACCAAGGACGACGGCACGCCCAGCGCCACGCTCTTCAAGTACACCCCCCTGTAGCACGTACGGTACTAGTACCCCCTCAGGGCCGCTTCCTTCCCCCCTGGGCTATAAAAGGGGGAAGAAAGCGCTAGCCAGGGGGGGCGATGAACAACGAACGCAGACAGAACACACGCACACACGCCACGATATTGGCACTTCGCCTCAATCATCCACTCGCCCAGGGACTTGGAGTCCTCTCCTCCTCTCCCGCTAAGCTTGTAGCCCCCCACTACGAGCACCCCGGTGCAAGATAGTACAGTGCCAAGAGCACACCTTGCTGGACGTACGTCCTTGAGGCCGGAACCAGGATAAACCCCTTGTGTCATTGTGCTAGCTCCTGCACCAACCGGTGAGGGACGGGACACAGCAAATTCTGTTAGGCGCTGAGGTTGGGCGGCCAATCTCGGCACCGACAGTGGCGCGCCAGGTAGGGGGAGCGCTGTGATCGACCGCTTTCCCGAGCAGTTCCCTCACAGGTAGGCCGCGTTTGCGCCATGCCGACGCAGTCCGCCGCGGGGTCTTCCGGCCCGCTTCTGCGCGTGTACCGGATCACGTTCGGGAGCCTGGAGTTCGAAGCGACCGGTGAGGGCTTCCTAATGCGACTCGCCTCCGTGGCACTTGGCCTGATAACCGGGCCCCCGGCATCACCAACGCCGTCCCAGATCAGGAGGCGGCGGGCACTGCACGAGCTCCAGGTTCATGTGGAGCGACGTGTCATCCCGCGCGTAGTGCTTCCTGATTGGGACGCGCACCTCTTGCTCCGGCCCGCTGTCGCGGCACAGCGGGACACACATCCACCGGTAGCTCTTGCGGAGGGAGCGCGCCGGGGAGATGTGGCCGGACCAACGCAACTACCCTATGGGCTGACCAACACAGCCGCGAGACACTCCGTGGTACTCAGCGCCAGCCTGAGCGCGTAAGCGGACTCGCCGAGCCACAAGCTGGGGTTGGTCCGTGACCTTCACCTTCCCTCGCCGGACGGGTCCTCGGTTGACCCCGACGACGAAGGAAGCATATGTGGCCAGGAACACCCAGGCCTAGACTACTCTGAGTTGTGCGACCGCAAAGGTTTCACCTCCTTTCAGGCCGCCGCGGACTTTTGCCTCACCTGCTCCGATGATTCCAGTGAGGGGGAGTACGACCAGCGGGAGTGCTTCGTCCTGGAAGGCGAGGTAGAATCCGTGGACGAAGATGACGAGACATTCGACGGGGCCGCGCGCAACGAGCAGCCGCTGGCACCAGTCCCGCGCGGCGAACAGCCACAGGCACCCGCCTCGCGCGGCGAGCAACCGCCGGCACCCGCCGCGCCGTGGGATGATCCCGCACTCGCGCAAGCGCAACTTGCGCAGGTGCGAGAGCTGGAGGCAAAGCTCCAGCAGGAGCGCCAGCAGGTGCAGGAGCTGCGCGCGACGTTGGAAGCACGACAGCCCGAGCGAGGCGAACGCGCACGGGCCGCCGGACGCGTAGCCCGGGCGCGCATCATGAACGACGCCCGCAACGCTAGCCCGGCTATGCCGCCGCGGGCGAGCCAAAAGCTCATTGCCACGGTGACGCTGTTGCGGGCCATGCCCGAGCCGTCGACGCCAGAGGCGCGCGACATGCGGCGTAAAGTACAGGCCCTCGTCGAAGAGGCAGCCGTACAGCAAGTGGAGAGCTCCGCGTCCCGCATTCGCCACCAGGCCAGTTCGAAGGCCGAGGGGGGCAGGCAAGACAAGGAGCAATCTGTGCACACCCCGCCCAGGGGTGCGCGAACTCCTCACCGCCAGGCAAGCGACGGAAAGGCGCTTGTGATCGACCACCACGAGGCGAGAAGGTCTGCGAAGGACCGGCTCGTCGACGCGCGAGGCGCCCTCGACGACGGCGACGCGCGCAACGTCCTGAACCGGAAAAGGCAGGGCGCGGCGCATCCTCGTCCCAGGAACCCCTGACGTGGGGGTCGCTACTACAGCGAGGAGGACAAAAGTCCGACGCCCGAGCCTCCCGGGACCCCTGTGTTCAGCAGGAAAATCCGCTCGGCGCCTATTCCGCCGCGCTTTCGGCAGCCAACCACCATCGCCAAATACGCGGGCGAGACGAACCCCGAGACATGGCTCAACGACTATCGCCTGGCTTGCGAGCTGGGCGGGGCCGCGGACGAAGCCGTCATCATCCGCAACCTCCCGCTCCACCTTGCGGATTCCGCACGAACGTGGCTCGAGCATTTGCCCGCGAACCAGATCCACGACTGGGACGACCTGGTCAGGATGTTTGTGGGCAACTTACAGGGCACGTACGTGCGCCCCGGGAACTCCTAGGACCTGCGCGGGTGCCGGCAGACGGCCGGCGAGCTGCTGAGGGACTTCATCCGGCGCTTCTCCAAGCGCTGCACCGAGCTCCCGAGCGTGGGCGATTCTGAAATCATCCACGCCTTCCTGAAAGGCACAACGTGCCAAGAGCTGGTGCGCGAGCTGGGGCGAAACCACCCGTCCAGTGTCAACGCGTTGTTCGACATCGCCACCAACTTCGCCTCTGGCGAGGAGGCGGTTGGTGCGATCTTTGACGGCAAGACCAAGGGGAAGCGCGTGGAGGAGCAGCCCGTGGAGGGCAGCAAATCCAAGGGGAAAGCGAAAAAGCAGAAACGGGGCGGTTTTTTTAAAGGTAAGAAGCTTCGACAACCCAAGGAGCAGCATCAAGACGAAGACTCCGACGAGGCCCTCGCAGCCGATCGAGGCCGCAGGGGCCCTCGAGGCCCACCATAGGGCGGAGGTCTGTTCGACGAGATTCTGAAGAAGCCGTGCCCGTGCCACAAGGGTCATGTCACTCACACCCTTGAGCAGTGTCAGATGATCAAGAGCCACTTCAGGCGTACCTCCGCAAAGGAGGATGGCCCGAGGAAAGATGCGGGAGGAAGCGGCGACGATGCGTTCCCCCACGTGGAGAATGTCTTCTTCATCGCTGGGGGTCCCACCGTGAACATGACGACCAAGGAACAGAGGCGTAAGCGCCGGGAAGTCTTATCCGTTCACCCTGCGACGCCGGCTTACCTCGCCTGGTCAGATGAGACCATCTCGTTTGGCCTCGAGGACCACCCGGACTACGTCCCGAACCCGGGGCATTATCCGCTCGTTGTCGACCCCGTGATCGGCAACACGCGATTTTCCAAGGTGCTGATGGATGGAGGCAGCAGCCTCCTCTCCCGCAATTCTTATCGGATGCGACAAGATCGAGTCTTTTTTCCTATTAATAGTAGAAGGATCTTCGTCTCTGTTATTGTGAAGAAGAAAAGAAGACGTGTTTGCCGTTCGACTGTGCACGAACCTGTTAATCGCCACCGTGCCCCACCGCCGTCGACGATTGCAAGGTTTGCTTGCCTCTGTTCAGATTCTCCCCGGCTCTGATTGCCACCGGACCCATCGCCGTCGACGATTGCAAGGTTTGCTTGCTTCTGTTCAGATTCTCCCCTTCTCTCATAATGATGCTAGGTAGATATATAGTAACTGCTTGGCTCTGATTTGCAGTATACAGTAATTGTTCGGCTCTACATCTCCTCTTGTGCCACCAGTACAATCACCAGCAGCATGGAGATCCCCTCCACCGATGCCCTGCCTTGTTTGGTCTCTTGCGTGCTACCTGCAGACAAGGTATATTCATGGGACAAGGTGTTCAATGCGATTCTATTTTGGCCTAAATTTTGGGATGTATTGTCAGATAGCCAAATTTCTTCTGCGATTCTATTTGTCCACTGTCAGATAGTCAAATTTGTTCTGTCTTCATAAGTTGAAATCGCCGGATGACACATGTAGGCATCAGCTTTCTGTTACAAAACTTGGGCTGGTAATTTGTGACAAAAAATCTGTATAATAGGAGCATACCAGTTTTACCCAGTCAGTCTTAATCATTAATATGAGCAGACCATATCTTTGCTGAATTGACAATTTTTTTGATTTTTTGGCAGAAAATGGAGACTTGCAACATTGAATCAGATAATGTTGATGATTTAGAGATTCGACCCGTAAAGAAAGCAAAATGTTCTGAATCAAGTGGTTTTGAATCAGACAAACAGATGAAAGAATGTGATACATCATTGTTGCCTCCATCACCAGAAGCAGATTCGTACAATGTTGAATCAAGTGATTTTGAATCAGATAAACAGATGTGTCGGGGACATCCCAAGGGGGTCCCCTAACCACCAGGAATAATCACCCTCAAAAAACATTTAACCACCGGCGGCCCAAGAAATCATCCGGACGTACGGCTGTCATTCACCACCACTGTTCTGCCTGCTCCCGTCCTTCCCTCGTACGGCGCATCCCTCAAACGGACGGGGGAGACCTTCGAGCGGGAGTGCGGACCAATGAGAAAGCGCTGACCCTAGCCCTGCGCGGCCCTGTGGCGACGTACGCCGGGTCAAATCCACCACCTCTTTGCCGTTCCCCCCGACGGGGCGAGCACGCCGTGCACTGTGGCCAGCAGAGGCCATCATTCCGCCACTGTGCCGCCAACTCCCGTCCTCCCCGACGACGCGTTCCCCCACGTGGAGAATGTCTTCTTCATCGCTGGGGGCCCCACCGCGAACATGACGTCCAGGGAGCAGAGGCGCGAGCGCCGGGAGGTTTTCTCCGTTCACCCTGCGACGCCCGCTTACCTCGCCTGGTCGGATGAGAGCATCTCCTTTGGCTGCGAGGACCATCCGGACTACGTCCCGAATCTGGGGCGCTACCCTCTGGTTGTCGACCCCGTGATCGGCAACACGCGATTTTCCAAGGTGCTGATGGATGGAGGCAGCAGCCTCAGTATCCTCTACATCCACACCCTAGAGCTCATGGGCATCGGGTGAATTAGCTGAGGCCGAGCAAGGCACCGTTCCACGGTATCGCGCCGGGAAAGCGGGTCCAGCCCCTCGGGCAGATCGACCTGCCCGTCTGCTTCGGCACTCCCGATAACTTTCGGAGGGAAACCCTCACCTTCGAGGTAGTGGGGTTCCCAGGAGCGTACCACGCCATCCTCGGGCGACCATGCTACGCCAAGTTCATGGCGGTCCCCAACTACACCTACCTCAAGATGAAGATGCCGGGGCCGAAAGGCATCATCACCGTGGGGTCATCATATGAACACGCTTATACGTGTGACGTCGAGTGTGTCGAGGGCGCGGAAGCGCTCGCCTACAGCGAGACTTTGGTGGCCGATCTGGAAAGGATGGCCAACGAGGCCGCCGACTCTGCCAAGAGGCATGCAGGTGCCTTCGAGCCTGCGGAGCACACCAAGGCGGTGCCCCTCGACCCCGAGGCCCCCGAGGGCAAGGCGTTAAGGGTCAGCACTACCCTCGACCCCAAATAGGAAGTGGTGCTCGTCGACTTTCTCCGCGCCAACGCCAACATCTTCGCGTGGAGGCCCTCGGACATGCCAGGCATTCCGAGGGAGGTCGCCGAGCACTCCCTTGACATCCAGCCCCACTCCAAGCCGGTGGTGCAGCAGTTGCGGCGGTTCGACGAAGAGAAGCGCCGTGCCATCGGGGAAGAGGTGCACAAGTTTTTGGAGGCCGGATTCATCAAGGAGGTATTCCATCCAACGTGGCTCGCTAATCCTGTTCTAGTTAGGAAAAAGAATGGAAAATGGCGTATGCGTGTAGATTATACCGGTCTAAATAAAGCATGCCCCAAAGTTCTATTTCCTTTACCTAGAATAGATCAGATAGTAGATTCTACTGCCGGGTGCGAATTACTTTGCTTCCTTGATGCTTATTCCGGATATCACCAAATCAAGATGAAAGAGTCCGATCAGCTCGCGACCTCTTTTATCACCCCGTTTGGCATGTTCTGCTACGTCACTATGCCGTTTGGCCTCCGAAACGCTGGGGCAACATACCAGCGATGTATGCAACACGTTTTCGGAGACCACATCGGGCGGACCGTTGAGGCATATGTGGACGATATCATTGTAAAAACCATAAAGGCGGACGATCTGGTTAACGATTTGCGAACAACATTCGAATGCCTCCGGGCAAACGGGGTAAAATTGAACCCAGAGAAATGCGTTTTCGGGGTGCCGCGAGGCATGTTGTTGGGCTTCATAGTCTCTCAACGGGGCATCGAGCCTAACCCCGAAAAGGTATCAGCCCTGGAACGAATGGGGCCGATTCGGGACATCAAGGGGGTACAAAGGGTACTGGGCTGCCTCGCTGCACTCAGCCGCTTCATCTCTCGCTTAGGCGAGAAGGGCTTGCCTTTGTACCGGCTCCTAAAAAAGCACGAACGCTTCTCATGGACCCCCGAAGCTCAGAAGGCCCTCGACGGGCTAAAAGCATCGCTCGCGCGCGCGCCAATCCTCACACCGCCGCGGGAAGGCGAGCCCCTTTATCTGTATGTAGCGGCAACGACGCAAGTCGTTAGCGCCGTCATCGTCGTGGAAAGAGCAGAGGAAGGGCACGCCCTGCCGGTGCAGAGGCCGGTGTATTACATCAGCGAGGTGCTGAGCGAAACCAAAATGTGGTATCCGCAGATCCAGAAACTGATCTATGCCATGGTGCTCGCGCGACGAAAGCTGCGACACTACTTCGAGGCCCACCCGGTCACTGTGGTCTCATCGTTCCCTTTGGGAGAGATAATCCGCAATCCGGACGTCTCGGGCAGGATCGCGAAATGGTCGATGGAGCTCGTGGGAGAAACTCTCTCCTACGCACCGCGAAAGGCGATTAAGTCACAAACCTTGGCGGATTTTGTCGCGGAATGGACCGACGTCCAGCTCCCGCCGCCGCAGATCCAGTCCGAATGCTGGACCATGTACTTCGACGGGTCGATAATGAAGGCAGGAGCCGGTGCTGGCCTCCTCTTCGTTTCGCCCCTCGGAGAACACATTCGTTACATGGTTCGCTTGAACTTCCCGGCGTCGAACAATATGGCGGAGTACGAAGCCATCCTCGCTGGGCTCCGCATCGCTATCGAACTCGGCGTCAAGCGCCTCGACGTTCGCGGAGATTCTCAGTTGGTCGTCGACCAAGTGATGAAGAACGCGAGCTGCCACGACGAGAAGATGGAAGCATACCGCAGCGAAGTTCGGCGCCTCGAGGACAAGTTCCACGGGCTCGAACTGAACCACATCGTACGCAAGTACAATGGGGAGGCGGACCAGCTAGCCAAGATCGCATCCGAGCGAATCACCGTACCCCCGAACGTCTTCGTGCGCGACCTTGACAAGCCATCCGTCCACCTCGAGGGCGCCGAACCCCCCTCTCAGAAGGCCTCGAAAGCCTCGGGGGCTGGGGGCCTCGAACTTATGGACGAGGACCCCTCGGAAGGAACCCACGAGGGCCACGACCTCGAGACCTCCTCGGTCGAGGCCATGGAAATTGACGTGGATACACAGCCGCGAGACTGGCGCAACCCATACCTTGCGTGGATCGACGGTGGAGAACTGCCCGCGGATCGAACCGAGGTGCGCCTCATCGCCAGAAGAGCCAAGGCCTTTGTCTCGATCGACGGCGAGCTGTACAAGCGTAGCGCCTCAGGGATTCTGCAGCGCTGCATCCCCATCCAGGAGGGGAAGCAGCTGATCCGTGACATCCACGCCGGGGTATGTGGGCACCACGCTGCGCCGCGAACCCTCGTAGGCAACGCGTTTCGGCAGGGCTTCTACTGGCCCACCGCCATGGCTGACGCGAACGGGATCGTGCGCACCTGCGAAGGGTGCCAGTTCTACGCGCGAAAAACACACCTCCCGGTGCAAGCCCTACAGACCATCCCCGCGATGTGGCCCTTCGCGGTCTGGGGGTTGGACCTCGTAGGGCCCTTTCGCAAGGCGCCCGGGGGCTTCACCCATATACTGGTGGCCATCGATAAGTTCTCAAAGTGGATCGAGGTGCGAGCCATCACCAACATCAGGTCCGAGCAAGCCGTACTGTTCTTCATGGATATCATCCACCGGTTTGGGGTACCCAATTCGATAATCATCGACAAAGGCACCCAATTCACCGGCAAGAAGTTCTTGGAATTCTGCGACGACCACCACATCCGCGTGGATTGGTCAGCTGTGGCGCATCCACACAGCGGTGGCGCATCCACAAACCAACGGCCAAGTGGAACGTGCCAATGGCATGATACTGCAAGGCCTTAAGCCGAGAATCTTCAACAAGCTGAACCAGTTCGGCCTGAGGTGGGCGGCGGAGCTACCGTCGGTAATCTGGAGTCTTAGGACCACCCCAAGCAGGGCTACGGGCTTTAGGCCGTTCTTCCTCGTCTACGGTGCTGAGGCGGTCCTCCCGATAGACCTAGAGTACGGGTCCCCGAGGCTCATGGCCTACCAAGAAGAGCAGAACCAGCGAAATGGAGAAAATTCGCTGGACCAGGCGGACGAGGCTCGAGACGTAGCACTGCTCCACTCAGCGCGTTACCTATCGCTTCGCCGGTATCAAGCCCAGAAGGTGCGGCGTTGAGACCTCCGCGAGGGAGACCTGGTGTTGAGGCTGCGCCAGGACAACAGGGAACGCCACAAGCTCACGCCGCCATGGGAAGGACCGTACATCGTCGCCAAGGTCCTCAAGCCAGGAACCTACAAGCTGTCGAACGAGAGAGGCGAGGTCTTCCCCAACGCCTGGAACATCCAACAGCTACGTCCCTTCTACCCATAAAATCTTTTGTAATTCCACGCAATTTCGATTTGCTGTTTGGTGATAATAAAAAGATTTGCGACTGCATGGAAACATTGTTACGAACAACATAGAAAGAGTGACTCTCCTTTGCCCTCGAATCGAACTCGAGATGAGGTCGAGTCCCCTCGAGGGCTGCTCGAGGGCTAGCCCCTCGACGGTCCCGGCCTTTTTCCATGCGTTTTCCTTAAAAGTGCGTCGCCATACCCCTCTTTGACCGCGCGGAAAGATTAAAGCGAGGCGCGGGCCTGCCGCGGCTGAGAGCCGGCTGAGTCGTGGGACCGCCTACGCCTTCGAAGGGCTACGGCATCCCCCTCACCACTCGATGCCAAAGAGGCTCTTGTTCCTTTGCCAAATCGATCTGACGCCAAGAGGCAAGGGTATGGCACGCCGCAAACTAAAAAATGCTCCGATTAGGCTAAGTTAATGCGTCTTTATCAATCGAACGACTGCTTATGAGAAAATCGGGACGAGGCGGCTGAGACATCTGCATGAACCTATTGCAACGGCTTTGACGTCTTGAAGCTTGCGGAGGTCGAGCCCTCCGAGCGAGTCTCGAAAGTTGGAAGGAACCTGGGCTTCCCACGACCGGAACCCGGGACACGCCATCAACCCCCCCCCCCCACGCCATCGGTCCCCCCCGTCATCCAGAGAAGATAGAAGCGAGGCACGAGTAGCCAGCTCACTCGAAAGGGCTATGGCGTCCCCTCACCCCTGGATACCCAGGTCACTCGTGGGAAAACGAATTCCTTCGCAAGAATCACTCTGAGATCAGGGGAAAAGACGCGGTATCATAAAGAAACCGTTCCAATCAACAAGAAAGATTAAGCGTAAACAAATCTATTCCTCACACGCCACGAACGGCGGATTTACAAAAACAAATTACACTCGGCCGTAGGCCGTTCAGAGATACAAAGACATGAGCCGCTATGACGGGGCTCTTGGGCAACTTCAACCAGCCGGTCGGCACACTATCGTGGGAAGCAGTTTCCACAGCTTTCTCGCCGGTTTTCCTTTAACATCCAGCTGCCTGAAGCGCCTGGTGGTCGAGCGGCTGAGGACGATGGACGTTGAACCACTTCACGGACCAACAGGGCCAGGCTTGGCACCCTGCCGTCGATGGGGGTCCTCGCAGGGATGGCGGCTGACGGCCATCATTAGCTAGCTTCCTAGCGAATGAGGCGCACGCTGCGGCATCCTTGCACATCCTCACCGGTGGCGTAGCCGCCGCCTCACCGGTGGCCGGTGGCATGGCCGCCGCCTCTCCGAGGAGGCAAGGCCAAACCTCCGGTAGGGGCATCGCGTCCCAACAAGGGAGGACCTTTGCCACCTGCACGGTCGCCCCTGGCGCCGTGAGGCGCGCGATGCCCGGCTCATCCTCACAGCCCGCACTCCACCTCTCACCGGCTTTCCTTTAGCATCAATGGTGTGCGGCAAGGCCTAGGCCATGGGCGACTCTACTGGCAAACCCATCAGGAGGGCGGAGCTTGTGGATCTGCATGTTCGCAAAACTACCAAGGGTCCTAGCGATGGCTATCTCCTTCACCGGGAGGCCTGCTTTTATAGGCACCCAGGGGGCGCGGCTGTTACCCCCGTGAGGAGATAAGGGCGGATCTGCATGCGGATGCGAATCGCCGCCCGTACTGAG
>OAMR01001152.1:50188-79561 GCA_900205405.1 Echinochloa crus-galli
CAAAACTACCAAGGGTCCTAGCGATGGCTATCTCCTTCACCGGGAGGCCTGCTTTTATAGGCACCCAGGGGGCGCGGCTGTTACCCCCGTGAGGAGATAAGAGCGGATCTGCACGCGGATGCGAATCGCCGCCCGTACTGAGTGGGCAGCCTTAAATCGCTCCCCGCGACTCGGTCCAACGGACCCCCGATTCCCACGCCCAATTACTCCACCCGGCTCACGGGCGAAACTGGCGCGGGCGACCAGGTGCGGCCACGCAGAAAGCCGACCTGGCATGGCCAGGCGTGGCTGACCGCCCGGACGTGACCAGACGGTCAGCCTGCCTGGCACCCCGACCGTCACGTCACATCGGCTCTCGCCCGCACGCTTCGCCGTGGCCAGGGAGGACACGCTCGCGTCGCATCGGCTCCCGCCTGCACGCTTCGCTGCGGCCGGGAAAGACGTGCTCACTCGGATAAAGCCAAAGAAACGGCACGGTCGCCTTGAGCAGAGAATCCACGCGCCGAACAGGGCGACGGGATAATCTGCTGACGCACGGGTCCCAGTGGGAACGAACCGGACAAGGAGGACTTGGTCCTATCTTTGACTCAGTCTCGATAGAGCCAAGTCCCCCTCGGGGGATAGAGGGGGTTCACCCTCTAACCGTCCCGATCTTTTTTCGCAAATCGCACTTAAGTCTTGAGCGCTCGAGAAGAAAAACGCCGGACGCGGGCTAACTAAAGCGGGATTGGACGAGCCGCGAGACAGCTTACGCCCTCGAAGGGATACAGCGTCTCCCTCTCCTCTCTTCACCCAAGTTATCCGAAAAATCAAAAACGCCCGGCTGAAATCCTCTTGAGCCAAAAGGCACGCAACGAAACAACATCACAAATGCAAAGAACACAATCGAAGTTCAAATTGTCTTATATACAAACAAGGCCCTGAAAGCTAAGGTACAGGCCAGGCCGGCTCATCAAACATCGCCTTCGGGCGGGGGCAGGGCAGCAGCGTCGGCGTCTACTGGAGCGGCGGCCTCGGCGGCAGCGGTCGACGGGACTGACGCAAGGGCCCCCAGGCCGTCGTCGCCTTGGTGCGCCGTGGTGATGTCTTCCTCCAGAGACCTCATGGCATCGGCCTCGGGGTCAGCCTCGATGTCGGGTCGGGCGTAGCCTCGGGCTCCGCGTCAGCGGGCGCACTGTCGTCCTCGTCCTCGTCGGGGAAGAGGTGGCGCCTGAACTTGGCCGTGAGCGCATCGGCGGCGTCCTTGGCACTGTCGTCGGCCTCCTCGAGGGCTGCCAGGACGGCCTCGTCGTCCAGGTCCTCGTCGAGGAAGTAGCTGCGCGCCACCACCGCGAGGTCGATGGCGTAGTACGTCGACACCACGACAAGCGCCTTCTTCACGCCAAGGTGGATGGCGTTCTCGAGACGCTCCGCCACACAGCCCTTCAGGGACCTCAGGCGACTGGATAGTGCCGACCCCGACTGCGACCCTGACGGGACGTCGACGTCCTGGATGTCGCGGCACGCGGCATCGGCAGCCTCGACCAGGGCCTCGAGCTCCCCTTGGGCCCCGGAGTAGGCGGCTTGAACGGCGGCCACTTCGTCCGCCTTCTCGTTCACGGTCTTCCGCAGCCCTGAGCAAATACCAAGCACATCAGCACGAAGCGCGGCAAAGGAAAATGGCGAAAGAAGCCTGGAGAGCGAGGAGCCGTACCCTCCACCAAGGTCTTCGCTTCAGCGAGCGCCGTGCGCTCCTGCTGAAGCAGGCCCTCTGCGTTGACCAGCGCCTCCTCCTTTTGCCGGAGCGAGCGGCCCGCCTGCTCGGCCTCCTGGGCCTTCAGCTCCACTTGGGCCGTCGACTCCGTGAGCTGGGAACGCGTGGCCTCGTGCACCTTGCGCTCCCGCTCAAGCAGCGCCCGCTCCGCCGCAAGCGCCTCGCGCTCCGGCCGGAGCTGCTCTCGAGCCTCCTGCAGCCCGGCCTCCACCTCCTCGCGCGCCTTCCTCTCGATGTCGCGCTCCCGCTCCATGCGGGTCCTGGCCACTTCCATCTCCCTCGCCCGTGCGCCAAGCTGGGCGAACTCGGTGTTCAAGCTCTGGTTCGCCTTACGGTACCGACGAAGGCCGGCGTACAAGTCCGTGACGCATGCGGTCTTGCCCGCCGCCTCCTCCCGCAGTTGCTACACAGGGAACCGCCGAAGATGAGGTGCGAGCGGAAAAAACGAAGAACCACCAAAAGAAAACAAAGGAACGCGCGAAGTTACCTCGAAGAGCTCCCGCGCGTGCCGGGAGTGGAGGTCAGCGGCGGCGATGGTCCGCTCCAGGTCCTGCCCGACCTGCTCCACGCGAGTCCACAACTCCCTCTCCTCCGTGATGCCCAGCCAGATCTGGTTGGGCACACCGGCGTCCTCCGACCACGCGTCCGGCCCTCGGCGACTCTCGCGCAACGCCGCTTCGGCCATGTCCCACTCCGGCGCTCCACTGGTCGACGACCCCGGCGGCGGTCCTTGGACCACGGGGAAAGTGGGCGGCGTCAAGGTCACAATCGCCCCCCCTGGGGGAGCGCGCCCATCGCCGCCATCTTGGGCCGCACCTCGCGCATGGCCCGGGGCCGGCTGGGCTGCCGCATCCCCGGCCGGCGTGGCCTCCTCACGCTCCCTCGCAGGGGAAGGCATGGCGGCATCGCGGTCCTCCTGCCCCGGCTCCACAGTCATCACCACGGGATCTCGCCCCGGCCCCTGGGTCACCTGCTCGGCCCCGGTGGGCAGAGGGTCCTGCGTCCTCGGCACGGATTCCCCGGGCGCGGCGGCGGGAGTCGCCGCGGGACGCGGAGTCTCGCGCGAGCGCGATCCCCCTGCGTGGAGGGAATCCAGCGCCCTAGCCATCAGGATCTTCCTTGGCGCGAGGTTGGGGTTGACCTTAGAGGTGCCCCGTGTGCTGGAACCAGAAAGAGGATAAGCCGAAGATTGCAAAGAAATCGGTGACAAAATAAGTCAAAATTGGCCCAAAGCGGAACATACCGAACGCAGTCCTGCATATTGTCCAGCTTCCGCTTGGAGCCGCTCGACGAAGGGGCCCTCCTCGAATTCGAGGACCTCCTTGACCCGCTCGGGGGCTGCGAGCCCGTCAAGTCCTTGACGCTCGACCTGCCGCGGCGCGGCGCGCTCGCAGCAGAAGTGGTGGTCGCCCGCGCCCGCGACGTCGCGGGTCGAGCGGGTGCAGCCGGCGCCGGCGCCGCCGTCGACGCGGCGCCACTAAGATCCACCGCGCCCGGCTGCGATGCGGCAGTTATTTCTCCTCCCCCGGCGGGCATCGCCCCGCCGAAGTCGATCTCCTCCTCCTCATCCTCCTCGCTGGGGGAGTCCAGGGAATCCTCCGGCGTCAACGGCGGCGTCCCACCGTCCCTCCGATATCGGCGGAGCGCCGCCTCGTGCTGGTTCCGCCGGGCCAGCCTCCTCTGCTTGCTGGCCTTCTCCGCCTCCTTTCGGGCCTTCTCACGGTCCCGGCGGGCGCAGTTCGAGGCATGAACCTTCGGGGTCGGCGCGAGGGAATGGTAGAGGTTGCAGTCCACGCCCTGAAAACCACAACGAATCAACAAGACGAAAGTTCATCCCAAACGGCTCGAAAGAGGAAACCGGCGAACTCACCGACAAAATGTGGCCCTCGACGGGGCGCAAACGGAGAGACCAAATGTCGTTCTGGTTGCTCGGCATGGAACAGGGGAAGCCGCCTCTCCATCAGGGGGACCACCCGGAGGCGGTGGCAGTGCGCCAGCACGTGCGCCACGGTCAGACCGTCCCTCACCAGGGGACGGAGGATGTCAAGGATCGGGCGAATCTTCTTCCGTCGTCCCTCGTCGCCGACGCCGCGGCCCCAATCGTCGGACTTCTCCGTCAGAGCCTTCCTAGAGTATGGCGGCAGCCCCGGGTTATCGTTGCGCAGGTAAAACCACCCCTTGGCCCAGCCGCTGTTGTTGGTGGTCATCTTGCAGGCTGGGTACGAACGCTTCCGGGAGTCGACGACTGAGAACGCGAGGCCACCGGTGCACAAGGCCCGGCGCACCCCCTTCCCCGCGCTGAACGTGCTGAGCTCAGCGCGGAAGAGATGGACCCACAGGTCGAAGTGCGCCTCGATTCCCAGCACGTCCTCACAGACACCGACAAAGGCCGCCGCCTGGGAGATGGCGTTGGGGGAGAAGTTGTGGAGCTCCACACCGTAGTAGTAGCAGAGGCCCCGCATGAACTGGCTCGCCGGCGCATTGAAGCCCCACTCGTGGAAGCGGATGAAGCTCACCACGTACCCCTCCGGCGGGTACGGAGCCCGGGCCGCCAGCGGCGGAACGATCCACGCCGGCTTCGTCAGATCGCCTCGGGGCGACATCTGCCCTCCCTCCACCAAGCCCTCCAGGAGGTGCAGGTTGGCGGTGGATGGAGCCCAGTCGGTGACGCCCTCGACAATCGCCATGGCAGGCGGCGGGGTGGGAACGCGAGCGAGCGGAGCGAGCGAGGAGCGGCGAAGATCGGAAGCAAGGGGGAGATGAAGACGCGGGCGAGGAATGGCAAAGGTAAAAAATCCCCGCCCCCGCTTTCAATTTTATAGGAGGCTGCGGCGGGCTCATCCCCGCAGCCGCGGGAGGCCCCACCAACGGCAAACCCGGCACGCGACGAGCCAATGACAGGTGGGCCCTCTCCTTCTCTCTCTGTTCTCCCCTTCCCACTCTGACTCCCGGGGCAACGCGCGTGCGCGGCGGCATTAACTGCGGTACGGTAAAACGAAATGACACGGTAGGCCACGCCTGACCCCCCGTCGCCTCAGCTCTCCCCCGCTGTTGACGTAAAATCGGCACCTTACGCCAAGCATACAGCAAGCTGAACTAGCTAGTTTCACACGTAGCCTGAGCGTTTGAATCCAAAGGCGTGCCAGTCAATTTTTCCCTGAAAACTTTGACAAAAGAAGAAAATATTTAGATAAAAAAACCTGGAACGTGCCGGATGATACCAGACAGTTCCATATCTATGGCTACGAAGCCAATTTTGAATGGCATATAGCTATGAACAAGCTATCTGTCGACAATCAAAGCATCATTTGGTAATCGGTAAAGCATATGAGAAATACGCTGCCGAACACGAAAGGCTAGAAGCACTCATTGTTTAAAACAAAACCATGAGCACGTTTCACTCGTTGTGGGATATGGGCACCCCTGGGCCCACTATCAGACTAGATCACGGCGTCCAGGGCCCACCTCTGACAGGCCCATGGGCCGACCCCTAGGCGGCCCATACGGGCTCCCTGACTTGACGGACAAGTTGATGAAGACCCGGCGGGCGGCTCATCCGGATATCCCGGGATATTCCAGTTGTAACCGGCCTAGGCTAGAGTCCTGGTCGGAATCAATTAGGTTTAGATGGAAACCGACTTGTAAACCCTAGCCCGCTACCCTATATAAAGCGGCCTAGGGCACCCTCATAGAGGACACGAAACGCCACATCCTGTAAACCATACGCTCGCCCAAGCTCCCTGAAGCTCGGTCGAGTAGCCAGCATCAGACAACGCATCTCATCCTGTAAGCCATACACTCGCCCAAGCTCCCTGAAGCTCGGTCGAGTAGCCAGCAATACAAACGACGCCACCGACACAGGACATAGGGTATTATACCTCCAAGTAGCCCGAACCTGTCTAAATCAGTGCCTCCCGTGTACTATCAAGCTGCTAGTTCATCAATCGCCCTCCTACAAATCAACCACTCGGGTACCCCCAGGTGAATTGCCGGTCCTAAGGTCCGACACCCGGAGACCCTTTAGCACCGGTTGGTAACACCAACCGGTGCTAAAAGTCCCCATTAGCGGACAGGTGCAGAGGCGAGCAGTAGCTCGGCAGTACCGCCCGCGGGAGGCAGAGGCATCGCCATGCCAGGTCCTGACCACCATCAGGGACAAAAACTGGCATGCGGTAGCGCCGCATATGAAGATGCAGAGGGAGCGCAGCCGAGTAGGACTCTGGTTATCGGAAGGCCTTAATCTAATAAGAAAAAGCAGATGCATGCATGCATGCGGAAGAAACATCGAGTGCCAGCCGAGCAGGACTCTGTTGGACGACTTGGAGTCCAAGGCGGAGATTGAAGCAATCGATTCTGTCCAGCGGCGCATCAATCTTGTCTCCGTTATTTTCCTGCCGATCGTCCAACGCGACAAGCAAATAAAAAACTATTACAAGGCTTGCATGCAAGTCCTACGGAGAGATGCATGCATCGATTTTCAAAAACTAAGCAGCCTGGCTACTTGGCTCGATCGCTAGTCCGGGATGAATTCCGACTAATCGGCTTCATCGACAACCACTTCATCATGTTCGATGGCTACTTCAACTCGGCTACTAATCAAGCTAAGTATTTTTATTTTATTTTATTTCAACCTCCATATATCGCCATGTGCATATCTTTTTCTCCATGTCCATGAGACAACCGCCGACCTGCATTGATTAATTCACTTCATGACAACTCTATGTTCGCCCTAAACAAAAACTGCTCATGCAAGCACCAAAACGAAACGGCAAGTCCGACTCACTATATCCAAAGTCTAAACACGCGTGAAAGTACTCGGCCGGGACCCTGCCTACGACTAAGCCTCCATGCAGAGCATCGTAGCATGTAGGAGTGCTGCCTCCATGAGAGATCCAGCCAGTTCTTCGCCCGAGTCCCTAGCGCTTGTCATGATCGCGGTGAAGTGATAGGGGTTGATAACTCAACTCAAACATAAAGCATGCTAAAAGCAAAGCTCAAAAGTACTTATTAGAAATAAGTTTACTATCGTTTCTCCAAAATACTACATGTTTTTCTTCCTCTCCCTCACAGGTACAATAGCGTTTCCTTCCGTCGCGCGGCCGACCTCGCATGCTCGAGGGCTGGCGAGCGGCGACTCGGCGTTACCGGGCTACAAATAGGCCGGGCAAGATCAACTTAACCGAGCTATGGCTCTAACCTGTTGCTCTTGCCCGGATGATTCGACGCTCCTCCAGTCACCTGGCCGACCTCGCAAGCTCCGGGGCTGGCGTGGGCGACAACTCGACGTGTCTTCACGTCGCTCAGCCGACCTCGCAGGCTCGGGGGCTGGCGCGCGCGGCGACTCGGCGTTTCCTTCCGTCGCGCGGCCGACCTCGCATGCTCGGGGGCTGGTGCGCGCGGCGACTCGGTGTTTCCTCTCGTCGCGCGGCTGACCTCGCACGTTCCAAGAGAACCAAGCCAAGTCCCTCGCAAGCTCGAGGGCTGGGCGCCGGACTACGACTCGGCGCGTTCCAAGAGAACCAAGCCAAGTCCCTCGCAAGCTCGAGGGCTGGGCGCCGGACTACGACTCGGCGCGTTCCAAGAGAACCAAGCCAAGTCCCTCGCAAGCTCGAGGGCTGGGCGCCGGACTACGACTCGGCGCGTTCCAAGAGAACCAAGCCAAGTCCCTCGCAAGCTCGAGGGCTGGGCGCCGGACTACGACTCGGCGCGTTCCAAGAGAACCAAGCCAAGTCCCTCGCAAGCTCGAGGGCTGGGCGCCGGACTACGACTCGGCGCGTTCCAAGAGAACCAGGCCAAGTCCCTCGCAAGCTCGGGGGCTGGGCGCCGGACTACGACTCGGCGCGTTCCAAGAGAACCAGGCCAAGTCCCTCGCAAGCTCGGGGGCTGGGCGCCGGACTACGACTCGGCGCGTTCCAAGAGGACCAAGCCAAGTCCCTCGCATGCTCGGGGGCTGGGTGCCGGACTACGACTCGGCGCGTTCCAAGAGGACCAAGCCAAGTCCCTCGCGTGCTCGGGGGCTGGGCACCGGACTACGACTCGGCGCGTTCCAAGAGAACCAAGTTCCTCGCAGGCTCGGGGGCTGGGCGCCGGACAGGCTCTAATATATCTACACGGCTGATGACGATCCACCTAGGTGGTCGGACTCAGTTCACCACTACCAAAAGAACATGTTCACATTAACATTTTGTGATTCGCAAAGTTTACAAAGACGAAGTACATTTGGCCAAAGGCCATTTCAAGCTAAAAAGATATGAGCCCCCTACTGTTAGGCTCTTGAGCCACTTCAGTTAGGTGGTCAGCACACAATCACCGGAAGCAGTGTCCACAGCTTTCTCGACGATTTTCTTGTGGCATCACACCAACTGAAGGACCTCGTGGCTGCATTGCTGGAGAGGAGTAAGGACTCGACATCAGCACCCCTGAGCCCAGGCTCAGGTCGCGCTCGCTCGTCCTTGATGGACCTGCAAAATCAGCCATCGGTTCGGCGTCATTCGCTGGTCTCCCGACGAAGAGAAGACTTACCGTAGCCTCCTCATCAGGTCCCACCAAGAAATAGGCCCCTCTCCTGCCTATCAGAAGCGCGATGTCCGGCTCCTTTCCCGTAGCATTTGCACCACTCTTCGACGATTTTCTTCTGGCATCAATGGCGAACGCCAAGGCATGTACCTTGCCTTATTCTACCCCCGTCTACAACTCTCTCAGGAAGGAAGATTCTCAAGATCCACATGGTGGCTACTGTCTCCAAAACACTGTGACGGTGAACAAGCACTGGCGCGTCTATTTATAGGCGACCGGGGGTCATAGCTCTGGTGGCCCGTGAACCACTAACGCCCGTCTACTGATACGCATGCGTTTCGCTTTTTCCCCGGGCAGGTGGCCATCAATGCCCTTGACTGAGCATGCTCAGCGGCGGGATTCCCGCATAGCCAGTAACAACAGCTTTTGACCGGGCCGGCTCGGTCCATCCTTATCAAAATCCTGTTGAGTCATGGGTGTTAATAAATTTGGCCCCGTCCTTGGTGGCAGCATGCTCTCACCCATCCATAGCTCAGCCAATTTGACTGAGTAAGCCGCACAACTCGGAAAGCTCTCTTGGTGGTAGCATGCCTTCAACAATCCCTGGGCAACATGTTGTCTAGATAATTTTTTGAGCCTTGGCTCGCTTATACTAACCAACCCAACGCTCGGGGGCTACTGTACGTACAGTGCTCCTAATCGTCGCCCTGTACTCGGCCCTCATCAGGACCGATCGACTACCTCGAAGGACTCGGCGTCGAAGTTGGGTATTCTCTTTTTTGAGCACCGCGCACCCTTGTGCCGACTACAAGTTGAAGCACCTTCAGCCGACCTCATTGGCCTCGGCACTTTGTCAAGCAGTTCGGCACGCGCCTGCACGTTGCTCGGGGGCTTGTGGGATATGGGTACCCCTGGGCCCACTATCAGCACAGAGAACTACCAGGCCACCTATACCCGGCCGGGTACTAGATTCGATCTGGATCTGGTACGACAAAGCAGGGGTGAAAGTCTCCGAGACTACACCAACCGCTTCTTCGACAACCGTAACGGATATTCCGGTTGTAACCGACCTGGACTAGAGTCCTGGTCGGAGTCAAGTAGGTTTAGATGGAAACCGACTTGTAAACCCTAGCCCGCTACCCTATATAAAGCGTCCTAGGGCACCCTCATAGACGATCATCAGACAACGCATCTCATCCTGTAAGCCATACGCTCGCCCAAGCTCCCTGAAGCTCGGTCGAGTAGCCAGCAATACAAACGACGCCACCGACACAGGACGTAGGGTATTATACCTCCGGGTAGCCCGAACCTGTCTAAATCAGTGCCTCATGTGTACCATCAAGCTGCTAGCTCATCAATCGCCCGCCTACAAATCAACCACTCAGGTACCCCCAGATGGATTGCCTGTCCTAAGGTCCGACAATGTACATACACCAAGAAAACTTCTGGTGTCAGCACGTACTCAGCCCGTCAGCCGTCAGTGTCTCCATCTACCCCCTTCAATGATGATACATCTATCAGATCGAATTGAAATCTAATCCACCGGATGATTAGTTCTAAGACGACCCAAAAACCTGCATCTACCGCATGATATCCGGTTCTGTCAAGATCTATACAAGACCAACAAGTTTGAACCCACAACACGTGACAATCTAGGTTGACTCGAATTCGGCTATGGAGAAACCATGACTCGCTTGTCATATCATAAGCTAGAGCCGAATCTAAGCAATCTAAATTGGGCAAAGGAGTGTTAATTGAATTAAACATAAAAGTAAAACTCAAAGCAACACGGGATAATCTTAAGAATCTATTAGACATTGCCAAATCTAATAGAGCCGATAACTTGCCTCAAGCTAAATCTTAGCCTACCGCATGACTCATGATTTAAAAAGAAAACCTTCTTGAACCAAGCTTAAATCCACCGCATGATACTAAGCATGATACAAGGTTGCTGAAAGAATTCGACGACACGACTAAAAGGACTCAAAAGTTGGTGCAGGGCCGGTTTGTTGTGTAATTGTTCTGTCCCTATTACAATCACCATGGGTCTATATTTATACCCAGGTTTTGATACGACTCCTAATCGACTACGATTACAATATTTATTTCCAAAGATAAACATCAAAGCGCCATATTCATCTCATACCCATCATCAAATCAGCCTTTTCCTTATATTTAATCCACGTCATCACACGTTCCCAAATGCTTCCGTTTCTATCTGTGGAACAGTCCCCTTGCCGAACGATGATGGGTCCCCGACCGCAGAACGTCTTTGCCGAATGCTTTGAAGAAAACCTTCCTTGCCGAATGGTATTATTTATCAAATCCGGCCAACACGTCAGCCTCTTCCTGGTGCCAATTTTTGGTGTTAACACATGCCCCTTCAATTTCGGGACAAAAGATAATTTTATCTCGGAATTGACCTGAAATACTCAACGTGTCTAGGTTAAATCCGCTCAACACCCATTTTTCCTCTTTTTAAATCTTCGGAGTTTCTGTCCAGATCCAAACCCTAGCTCATCGGCTTCTTCAAGCTCCAATCTTCAAATGGCGGACCAAGATCAAGCCCTCCGAGTAAGTTTCATTCCCCAAGTTCATTCGGCATTGCCCTTTTTCTGAATTGCATCTTAAATTTTCTTCTCGCCTCCTTCTGTTCTTGATAGGCCCTAGCTACCGAAATCTTGATTCCCATCGAGGAAAAAGCAACATCTTATTTCCTCGGGCCCCTAGAGGATTCCCTTCAAGACCTCATTGACAAAGCCTCACGAATGGCAAGATACTTTCAAGAACTGGCCTCTGCCCCCAATCGCTGGCTGGAGAAACTGGTACAGGAGAATTTTTGATGACAAAAGCCTCCCAATAAAGAACTGGGATAATCTCCAAATCTCGCATTGCTTAGAGTTATCTCTAGCCAAAACACCTAAGAATGAGAGCCTCCTGATTGCAGCCTGCCATTTTTGGTCCAATGGTGCAAATGCTTTTCTTTTTGGTCATGAAGGTTAATATATGATCGGTCAAAAGTTCTCCCACCTTGGCCGATGTCTACATGATGACCGGCCTGAATATTACAGAGGCTGTGCGCCCATACAAGTATAAAGGCTCCTCCAAGCAGACAGGAGTGAAGACAGGAGTTGGATATAAGAAATATATCCAGAATTATATGTCTGACGGCCCTCTGACAGATGTTGAATATAGAGCCTTTCTGAACAAGTGGCTATGAAGGATTATCTTCTGTGGTAAAGCTAATGAGCCAACCTTGAACCATATCGTGATGGCTGAAGATCTGGCTGCTGGCACACTTATCCCCTTCGGGAAGTATTTTCTGGGAAGTGTCTACCATATGCTCCATCAAACCACTCATCTGATTCATACCAGCAAGAAAATCCCATGTGTTAATGGTCCCTGGTGGTTTGTTCAGATGTGGTTACAGTTGTATATGCACAAGATTGTCACCATTGATCTCAACAATCGGCACTTCCCTTCAATTAACTACAAGGAAGGAGAAACTCAACACACCAAAGGCTGTCAAACCTATGGAGAAGCTGTCTCTACTGTGTCTGTCAACAAGAACATTGGTGAACTGTTCGAGCTCTTCTCTAGAGGTTTTGCTTACCCTCTTTGGTTCCCTTATCTGGATAATGATAATCTTACCCTTCCTTGTGAGTTCAGCTTTGACACTGGATGTGTAGATGTACAATCCACAGCAATTTTTAATGCTTTCATCCAACCTTGCATTCTGCAAGCAGAATTTTGTGGAGGGAGGCTGGTTCAGAGCACTTTTGAATATTATCAGCCAAACATGATGGCCAGGCAATTAGGCTGTGGTCAAGTTCCCCCAAGATTGTTCCTTAATGAATTCCTCAAACCCAGGGAGATCATTAAGGATTCTGATGAGTCCGGCCCAGGCAGGATAGGATGAAAAGCCCGACACACCGACCCGGCTGCAACGCCACTAGGGCCTCTTGTTGCGCCTCGGCAGTCTTAGCACCGGCAGCCGAGGATACGACGCACCGATCCGACTACAACGCCACTAGGGCCTCCTGTTGCGCCTTAGCAATCTTAGCACCGCCCTCTCTGACAGATGTTGAATATAGAGCCTTTCTGAACATGTGTCTATGTAGGTTTATCTTCTGTGGTAAAGCTAATGAGCCAACCTTGAACCATATCGTGATGGCTGAAGATCTGGCTGCTGGCACACTTTTTCCCCCTCGGGAAGTATTTTCTGGGAAGTGTTTACCATATGCTCCATCAAACCACTCATCTGATGCATACCAGCAAGAAAATCCCCTGTGTTAATGGTCCCTGGTGGTTTGTTCAGATGTGGTTACAGTTGTATATGCACCAGATTGTCACCATTGATCTCAACAATCGGCACTTCCCTTCAATTAACTACAAGGAAGGAGAAACTCAACACACCAAAGGCTGTCAAACCTATGGAGAAGCTGCCTCTACTGTGTCTGTCAACAAGAACATTGGTGAACTGTTCGAGCTCTTCTCCAGAGGTTTTGCTTACCCTCTTTGGTTCCCTTATCTGGATAATGATAATCTTACCCTTCCTTGTGAGTTCAGCTTTGACACTGGATGTGTAGATGTACAATCCACAGCAATTTTTAATGCTTTCATCCAGCCTTGCATTCTGCCAGCAGAATTTTGTGGAGGGAGGCTGGTTCAGAGCACCTTTGAGTATTATCAGCCAAACATGATGGCCAGGCAATTAGGCTGTGGCCAAGTGCCCCCAAGATTGTTCCTTCATGAATTTCTCAAACCCAGGGAGATCATCAAGGATTCCATAGAAACAAGAAGGATCTTTGATTATAAATGCTGCACCACCATTTATGCACCTGAGCCTTTTGTGCCAATAACATCTGTTCATCCTTCTTTCACCCTCTGGTGGCAAGAATTTCATGATCACATCTTCAACATGTCAATTCATCCCTTCTATCTAGAATTATTGCATGACTACCGACCAATTTCAGAGGTAATATGCTCACCCCTCATCTGTTTTAATAACATTCCTCCTATTGATTGTGACCTTGTCATTTTGCAGGACATAGTACCTGCCCCTCTTGCCAGGATGATCTCGTATAAAATTGCAGGTCCAATATCTGCTTTGGGGCATCAATCTCCCACCTTGGCTCAGCTGATGTCTAGGCAGGCCACTCTAGACCCAATTCTCACTAGGTCATCCTCTATCAAAAGAAAAACCCCTTCTCTACTTGCTTCCTCAGTTGCAAAAAAGAAAAGAACAAGCAGCAGGAAAACTATCCAGGTCATAATCTTTCCCCCTCGAGTATAATGCTATTTTCATCCTGCTTATTTCTATCTTTTTACCATTTCAGGCCAAGACACAGCAATTAACAACCATCATAGACTCTGCCGATGCTTCATTAACTGGTATAAATTTCACCATCTTCTCCACTCTTTTTCATCGGCACTCATCCCTTTTAATTGTAGAACAAACTTCAATGGACCTAATCTTGGAGAGCCCCTCTTCTCATCGTGACTCATCTCCGGCTTCACCAACTCTTCCTCAACCAGAAGTTTTACCTTTACCAAGAAATTCTCAAATTTCTCCTCAGCATGACACACAAAACCCTTCTATCGAGCCTGAGAAGCCTCCTTCTCCTATTTAGGAAACTAGAAACGAGGTAAGCATAGCCATCCATTCTTTTCTTTTTCTTCCCAATAAATTATTATTAATTCATCAAGAATTTTCTTTCAGGAGAAATCTGCTTCATTATCCAATTACTCCTTTGCTTTGGATGATTTAATCACTGAACAAGGAGAAGAAACATCTTCTGGTCAAGTTCTATCAAAGGAAAACCAAGCAAAGTTGAAAGATATCTTTTCTTTGCTGCACAAAGGCATTCAAGATCAGGTCAAAGATGCTGATCTTATAAGGGATGTACTTGAATCTATCGATCAAGATCTCCCTGCCGATATCAAAGCTTCTTTGGAAGCAGTATCCCAATTGGACAATCATTTTGCTGCAGTGAAACAGGCTCTGAAAAACCAATCTTCTCAACCAGCTTTGGAACAAAGGAGAGCCTGTTGACGTAAAATCTGCAGTTCACGCCAAGCACACAGCAAGCCGAATTAGCTAGCTTCACACGTGAACGTTTGAATCCAGAGCGTGCCAGTCAATTTTCCCTGAAACTGACAAAGGAAGAAAATGTTTAGATAAAAACCTGGAACGTGCCGGATGATACCAGGCAGTTCCACATCTACGGCTTTACAAAGCCGATTTTGATCGACATATAGCTACGAACAAGCTATCTGCCGGCAATTAAAGCATTCATTGCATAATCGGCAAACAGCATGCAAAGAGGTGCACTGCCGACCGCATGATGTCATTGTGATGAAAGATCGGTGTTTAATTAAATGATCGCTGCAGTACGTAATCACGATCGATTAACAAGAATGAGGCATAATAAACGTGAAAAAGCACGATCGTGAATCTCTAGTAAACAAGAATGCATAGGTTTAAAAGCACTAGTCTACCGCATATCTAGGTACTTTCGAACCCGTCAAGTATAAAAACAAACAAGTTAATCCACCGCATGATACAACTTGTTTGAAAATCACACCACCAACCAAGAATAGATCAATCTACCGCATGATATACTCTAAACATGGAAGGCTAAAAGCATTCGTTATTTAAAACAAAATCACGAACATGTTTCACTCGTGAAGGGACTACCGAATACGGCTAAATAGCCGAATCGGGTTCCATGAAGAAGGAACAAACTTTGTCAACGATGATAGATCTATCAGATCGAATTCGAGCTCTAATCCACCGGATGATTAGTTCTAAAACGACCCAAAAACCTGCATCTACCGCATGATACCCAGCTCTGTCAAGATCCATACAAAATCAACAAGTTTGAACCCGCGACACGTGACAATCTAGATTGGTTTGAATTCGGCTATGTAAGGTAACATGGTCATGTCTTGCGATGAATCAAAACCGAACCTAACCAATCTAGACTGGGCAAAAAGAGTGTTATATGAATTAAACATAAAGTAAAACCCAAATAACACAAGGTAACTTAATGAATCAATAGCTCGCACACGATTTTACTGACGCAAATGTCACGCAATACCATATGAAACAATAGTTTCCCTACTAAAACGGTCTAAAATATGCCACAAGAAAGGGTCTAAAACATATACCACAAAAATATCAGCATGGGGACTAGAACAAAAGAAGTGAAAATTAAAGAAGGAAAATAAACATACCACAAAAATATGATTCGGAAAGAGAGAGAGAATAAGAAGGAAATTGATATATGCTTCTTTTCCCAAAGCCTCTGCAAAAACGCGGGCCAAAAATAAAACGTCGACAGCAGGATTCGAACCTGCGCAGGCAAAGCCCAACAGATTTCGAGTCCATGCCCCTTCAATTTCGGGATAAAAGATACTTTTATTTCGGAATTGACCATAAATACTCAGCGTTTCTAGGTCATCTCAGCTCAATCCCCGCTTTTCCTTTTCTTAAATCTTTGAAGCTTCGTCCGGATCCAAACCCTAGTTCATCGACCTCTGCAAGCTTCGACCTTCAAATGGCGCACCAGGATCAAACTCTCCAGGTAATTCTCAATCTTCTTCAAGTACATTCGGCACCATCTTTTTGAATCGCATCTTTAAATTTTCTTTTCGCCCCTTTCTGTTCTTGGTAGGCCCTAGCTGCCGAACTCTTGATTCCCATTGAGGAAAAAGCACCTTCTTATTTCCTTGGTTTTCTTGGGCCTGTGGGAGATTCAGGCCCTTCTGAGCTTATCGCTGCCGAATCTCAAAGGATTCCTTTCAAAACTTCTCTGACAAAGCCTCACGAATGGCAAGATGCCTTCAAGAACTAGCCTTTGCCCCCAATCGCTGGATGGAGAAATTGGTACAAGAGAGTCTTTGATGGAAAAAGCCCTCAAACCAATAACTGGGATAATCTTCAAATTTCTCATTGCTTAGAATTATCCTTGGCTGAAACACCCAGGAATGAAAGCCTCCTGATTGCAGCCTGTCACTTCTGGTCCAATGGCGTAAATGCTTTTCTTTTTGGCCATGGACCAATGTCTCCCACCTTGGCCGATGTTTACATGATGACCGGCCTGAACATTACGGAGCCCGTGCGTCCATACAAGTACAAAGGCTCCTCCAAGCAAACAGGAGTGAAGACAGGAGTTGGATATAAGAAATATATCCAGAATTATATGTCTGACGGTCCTCTGTCTGATGTTGAATACAGGGCCTTTCTGAATATGTGGCTGTGCAGATTGCTCCATCAGACCACTCGCTTGATGCACACCAGCAAGAAAATCCCTTGTGTCAATGGTCCTTGGTGGTTCATCCAAATGTGGTTGCAGTTGTACATGCACCAGATTGTCACTATTGACATCAACAGTCGGCACTTTCCCTCAATTAACTACAAGGAAGGTGAACCTCAAAGCACCAAAGGCTGTCAAACCTACGGAGAAGCTGCCTCTACTGTTCCTGTGGATAAGAACATTGGTGAATTCTTTGAGCTCTTCTCTAAAGGCTTTGCTGATCCCCTCTGGTTTCCCTATTTTGATAATGACAACCTCACCCTTCCTTGTGAGTTTAGCTTTCTGCTCCGGTTGCGGCTCCGGCTGCGTCTCCGGCTGCGGTTCCTGCTGCGGCTCCGGCTGCAGTTCCCGTCGCGGTGACCGATTCCTCGAGCTCGTCCAATCGGGCTCTCGAATCGGATGATCTTCGCTACTCAGATAGCGACGCCCGCCGGTTCAGGAGGGATTGTTTCTTCATGAATTCCTTAAGCCTAGGGAGATTATCACAGGTTCTGTGCTAATCCAATGGAAGTTTGACTACAGATATTGTTCAACCATCTATGCACCTGCACCTTTTGTGCCAATAACATCTGTTCATCCTTCTTTTACCTTATGGTGGCAAGAACTTCATGATCACACTTTCATCATGCCAATCCATCCTCTTTGCCTCGAGCTTATGCCTGATTATCAGCCAATTTCAGAGGTAATATGTTCATTCTTTATCTCCTCTGATAATAATATTCACTTGTTGATTCTGATTCTGTCATTTTGCAGGACATAGCACCTGCCCCTCTTGCCAGAACAATCTCTTACAAGATTGCAGGTCCAATATCTGCTTTGGGGCATCAATCTCCTACTTTGGCTCAGCTGATGTCTAGGCAGTCTACTTTAGATTCCATTCTTGTCATGCCAACTTCTGCCAAGAGGAAGACCTCTTCTTTACCTGCCCCTTTAGTTGCGAAAAAGAAAAGAACAAGTAGCAAAAGAGTTGCTCAAGTCAAAACCCTCTCCTTTCAAGTGTAATGCCCCTTTTTTATCTTGCTCATCTCTATCCTTATGATTTTCAGGTTCAGATTCAGCAATCAGCAACTACCACAGACTCTGCCGATGCTCCATCAACTGGTGTAAATTTTACCATCTCAATAATTTATTTACATCAGCATTTATCCCTTGTTAATTTGCAGAACAAACCCCAATGGAGCAAATTTTGGAGAGTTCTTCCCCTCACCAGGATTCAACTCTAGCTTCATCACCTCTTCAATTAGAAGCTGCACCTTCACCAAGAGATTCTCCAATCTCTCCTCCACATGGCATGCATGATCCTGCTACTGAACCTGAGCGGCCTCCTTCTCCCGCTCAGGAAATCAGATCAGAGGTAAATAAAGCCATCCAATCTTCTCAATTTCCCAATAAATCATTATTAATTCATCAAGAATTTTCTTTCAGGAAAAACCTGCTTCATCATCTAGCTACTCATTTGCTCTGGATGACTTGGTGGCTGAACAAGGAGAAGAAACATCTTCTGGTCAAGCTCTGTCAAAGGAAAATCAAGCAAAATTGAAAGATATCTTCTCCTTGCTTCATATAGGCATTCAAGATCAAGTTAAGGATGCTGATCTCTTGAGGGATGTGCTTGAATCCATTGATCAAAATCTTCCTGCTGATTTCAAAGCTTCCTTAGACCCAGTTTCCCAACTGGACAATCATTTCGCTGCAGTGAAGCAGGCCCTGAAGAATCAATCTGCTCAACCAGCTTTGGAGCAAAGGAGGGCCATAGCCAAAAAATCTGTGAAAGATTTGCATTCTCGAACTCAAAGCAACAAAGAATTGTTAGCTGGTTTATAGTCTGCACTTGAGTTGAAGAAAACCAGGAAAGCCGAGCTAGAGGCTGAATTGAAAAACTTATCGGCTGAAATTGAAGCTGACAAAAAGCAGATAGCCGAAATTCCTGGTCTGACAGAGGAAATACGTAAGGAAGCTTCAGCAGCCCTGAATGAAGAAAAGCAGCTCAAGGCCAAACTCTCTGCTTTGGCAAAAAGCCAAGAAGCTGGCAAGAAGCTATTAGAGAACATTAGCAGCATGATATCAAATGCAAAAAATGTAATCTCAAAATACTTGGGTGTGTAATTGTAACAAATAGCTTAATAGCCGAATGCTTGATTATCTCTGCACTTTTTGTCATCTTTACTTCTGTTTTGTTCCACTGTGAATAACTCATTCGGCAATACTGGCTTTTATAGTGTCAATCCCGAAAAGCTCAATACAGCCGAATGTGGTCAAAACCGAATGTGACATCAGCATGAATCCCAAACGACACCGAAACCGTTCGGTTTTGAGTACCCTTTCCACCTTCCGAATTTTTGGGATACGCGCCACGATCTCTCAGCCACGATCTCCTCGTTGGCTCTATAAATAAAGGCCTCGAGTATCCTTAATCTTTCACCAAGCCTTCTGCCTTCTAGGTTTCTGCAATCTCGAGCTCTTCTTTTCCCCAAGCACAGTAAACTCAAGAAAACCCCAATGGCCAATGGAAGGCGACCAGCCGCCGATGAACCCGAAGGAAGCCGCGCCGGCGCTCGCCGCAGGTGATGACTGTCATGCCTCTTTTCATTCTTTCCCCAAGATTTTCGCTCTTTTTCTGACGAATCCTTGTTTTTTCAGGCTAATCTAGTGGAACCCTGTCGCGGCTCCGGCTGCGGCTCCAGCAGCGGTTCCTGCTGCGGCTCCGGCTGCAGCTCCGGCTGCGGCGGCCGATTCTTCAAGCTCGTCCAACCGAACTCTCGAATCGGACGCAAAAAGTTGCTCGAGACCATCGACGGTGAGTCCTGTAATCTGCTCATTTTCAATCTGTCTTCAAATGACATTAATCTGTTGCTCTTTTGTAACTTTGCAGATCGTGACGCCGAGCTCAATCGGCTGAAGGCGCTGGTGGAGGAGCTGGCGAACAAAGTGAACGCCCAAGGGGACACACCAGAGGCTCGCCTTGGTGCAGTGGCTGGCCGCGTCGACGAGGTGGCCCTCCATGGCGTTCATTTGGGTGCTGCCGTGGGTTTAGTCGCCATGTCGACACGCACCGGCACTGACTATTCCAGGATGCCGGTCGGCTTCGCCAATGGCAATCCAGAGGATATCGACGACATCGATGCCTCTGTAGATCGTCTTGAGGGCCATGGCGCTGCTATTGCCAATTCCATCAAACCCCAGTCTGTCTTGAACAGGCTTTTCAAGTAGTTTGTACTAGGGATTTATGGAATTTCGGCAATAAAACTCATCTTTTGCAGTTCTTTTGTGATAAACTTGTTGTTCTCATGATGTAATTTATGTGCACTAAGGGCAATACACTCTAGTATTGGCCATTTTCCCTTTTGTTGGAGTTTTTTGCTCTGAAGGCGGATCCTTCCCGAATGCCGGCTATTTTCCATTATTCTGACAATTAGCACGCTAATCAATGATCAATTTCGACACTAGGATAATATTTCTTTAAATACCTCCCGTTTATAGCAGCAGTAAATTCTTCTCCCAGCAAAGTTTTTAGGATATATGCATTGCCAGGCACGCAACGAACCACCCTGAAAGGACCTTCCCAATTTGGGGACCATTTATCGAATGCACTATATTTAGTTCCAATTAGCAATAACGCTTTCCAAACCAAATCTCCTTCTGCAAATTGCTTGATTTTCACCTTTTTGTTGTAATATTTAGCAATCCGTATCTTATTTTTCTCAATATTTTCCAAAGCTTTGAGACGAATCATGTGCAAATCCTCTAATTCGTCCATCATTAAATCATTGTAATCTTTAGAACTTAAATCCTTCTGCAATTTTATCCTCCTTGAATCTGATTGCACTTCCCATGGCAAAACAGCATGATGTCCATATACTAACTCATAAGGGGACGTTTTCGTGGACCCATGAGGAGCCATTCGGTAAGCCCACAAAGCTTCATTGAGTACCGAATGCCACTTCCTTGGCTTCTGATCAATTTTCTTTTGTATAACTTTAATCATAATTTTGTTGGAAGCCTCAGTTTAATAGCCAAATGCTTGATCATTTTTGCAATTTTCTGTCATCTTTACTTCTGTTTTGTTCCACTGTGAATAACTCATTCGGCAATGCTGACTTCTATAGTGTTAGTCCCGAAAAGCTCAGTACAACCGAATTTGATCAACCGAATGTGACATCAGCATGAATCCCAAACGACACGGAAACTGCTCGGTTCGTGGGCTTTCCACCTTCCGAATTTTTGGGATGAAGGATTTATTTGGCCAATCAAATCTATTCCCCATCCTCTGAATGGCCATGATTTGATAATAGGATTAAGAGCTGATGCTGGAACTCTCTGAATATTTCCAAATTTTTGACAATTCTGACATCCCTTGTAATATTCAAAGCAATCTTCCAACATTGTCGGCCAATAATAACCAGTTCTTCTAATAACCCACTTCATTCGGTAAGCCGACTGGTGTGCTCCACACAATCCATCATCGACTGATGCGCTCCACACAATCCATCATGCACTTCACTTATTAACTTTTTTGCCTCTTCTTGATTCAAGCAACGTAATAATACCCCATCCAAGGACTTATAATATAAATCTTTATCAAGAAGAACAAACTTTATAGCCTTATACCTGAGCTTTCTAGAAACTTTTCGAGATGGATCTTCCAGATAATCAGCAATTTCTTTCCTCCAATCATCTTCTGCAAAATTATTTTCAAAAGCATACACATTGCGGGCAAACAACTCTTGATTCTTCCTGTAACCCGATGCACTTTGAGCCAACCTGTTTGCTTCTTCATTATCTCCTCTAGGAATATGCTGCTTAATTACTGAATGAAAGCCCTTCAAGATTTGCTTGCACTCTTCATAATAATTAGGGTATCATTCTTGCACTCATATTCACCATTCAATTGTTTTATGACTAATTCTGAATCTCCAAAAATTTAGATTGCAATGGCCCTTGCCTCTTTTAAATATTGGAGCCCTTTGAGTAATGCCTCATACCCAGCCTGATTATTAGAAACAGTAGATTGAATGGGAATAGCAAACTCAAATACTTCTCCTTTGGGTGAAATTAATAAAATACCTGCTCCACCACCTTCGTCACATGAAGATCCATCAAAGAACAACACCCAAGGAGTAATTTCAATCAAATTAATCGATGAATCACGATGTTCAGTAATAAAATCAGCAATAATCTGTCCCTTGACAGCCTTTGCCGATTCAAACCTCAATTCAAATTCAGATAAGGCTAAAATCCATTTGCCAATCCTTCCATTTAAAATTGGCATAGACAACATGTGCTTAATCACATCAAATTTTGAATATACAACACATTCGGCATTTAACAAGTAGTGCCTTTGTACATGAGTAATAAACACATAAGCACAGCTTCTCTGTAGCCGAATATCTTGTTTCAGGATCTAGCAATTTTCGGCTAAGGTATGCAACCACTCTTTCCTTCCCTTCAAACTCTTGTATGAGGGCCGATCCAATAGTTTGGGCATCGGCCGCCACGTACAACTTGAAAGGCTTGTTCAATTGTGGAGGTACCAATACTGGTGGCTCCTTCATGTATTCCTTGATCTCATCGAAAGCCTTTTGTTGTTCGTCACCCCATACAAACTTTTGATCTTTTTTGACTTTCAGTAGTCAAGAAAAGGGCAACACCTTTTGTGACAAATTTGATATGAATCTTCTCACAAAGTTGATCTTGCCGAGTAATGACTGCAACTCTTTAAGATTAGTTGGAGGAACAATTTCATCAATAGCTTTCATACTTTTCTTGCCAACTGTTATTCCCCGTTCATGTATCTGAAACCCCAGAAATTCTCCAGCCGAAACTCCAAAAGCACACTTATTCGGGTTCATCTTAAGCCCATGTTTTCTAGTGCACTCTAGAGTTTTTCTTATGTCAGCTAAATGTGACTCATGATCCAATGACTTGATCACGACATCATCAATATATATTTCCACAATCTTGCCGATCAACTCATGAAAAATATAATTCATAGCCCTTTGATAAGTTGCACCAGCATTTTTTAATCCAAATGTCATGACAACCCACTCAAACAACCCTATATGTCCAGGACATCTGAAAGCTGTCTTTACTATATCCTCTAATGCCATAAAAATTTGATTGTATCCTGCATTACCATACATGAAACTGAGCACTTTGTATCCACTCCCAATAATGTCTTCAAAATATATGCATTTCCAGGCACGCATCTAACCACTCTGAAAGGACCTTCCCAATTTGGTGACCACTTACCGAATGTACTGTATTTAGTACCAATCGGCAATAATGCTTTCCAAACTAGATCACCTTCTGTAAATTGCCTGACTTTTACCTTCTTGTTGTAATATTTGGCAACTCGCATCTTATTGTCGGCCTCGGTTTGTCAACATCTCCAATGTCTACTTCTTCCAATTTATCAGCCGATATAAATCCACGTCCTAACTTTCCATCAGTTCCATCAGTTGGATTCTCCATCAAAAATTACTATGAGAGCCGACTGCTTTGATCGGCTGTTGATCACTGCTGATCGGTTCAACAGGACCTTCTCCCCAGTCCTTGCCTGAGAAACAATCTATGCCATGATATTCCCAGAAGGCTGGTTCTACATTTGCCACGCTTATCGAATCATCTGTTGGGACAATTTCCACCTCGTCATCTATCCATTGAATAAGTTGTTGATGCATAGTGGATGGAATACAGCAATTTGCATGGATCCAATCCCTTACAAGCAGCAAACTATATGCCCCTTTGCCCTCAATAACAAAGAAGGTCGTAAGCAAAACTTTGGACCCAATCATGAAGTCCACGTGTACACATCCTTTGGTGTCTGAAGGATTTCCAGCAAAATCGTTCAAAATTATGCTTGTTGGTGACAAATCTCCAGGGCCCATGCCAAGCTTCCTGAATGTAGTGTATGGCATTACATTAACAACAGCTCCACCATCAACAAACATCTTGGTTAATGGCTTTCCATTGACAAATCCTCTCAAGTACAATGGCTTCATGTGTCGATTCTTGACTGGCTTCTCAAAAATAGCTTGCTTTGTCAGCATCAATTGTGCCATTAACTCAAATTGTTCAGCTTCATCAATCCCTGACAATATTTCTTCCTGCACAACTTGATTAGCTGGAGCCATGAACTCATTCGGTAAGAAACATACCATAAATGTAGGAGCCGAATGATTAGTTTCATCAGGTTTGTCTTTTGGACGCCATATTGATTTCAACCTAGTCCCTGCCTGTTTCAATTCTTGATTCCTCAGGCGCTGTACTCTTCTCTTTTTGGCTCTTCCTCAAACCAGGTGGGCACCATTGTCCCTTTTGCCATGCATAGCCATGATCATCTTCATCTTCTTCACAATCAATCCACCTGTGATCAGCATACCTCTTCCTTGGTTGATCATCGTTGTCATATGTCTCAAAACGCCGATCATCACCAGGATGTATCCTGCCAATTCTTTCATGGATAGATCGGCGATTGACAGCATCTTGCCTGTATTCATCATGTCTATCATTGCATTTAGGACAATTACTCCATGTAGGAAGCTTTAAACCCTCATTCCAGCAATGTCTGAAAAATGCACACCCCAATGTGCACGTTCTTGTTCTCGAGCATATTCTTATTGTTCTTCCCTATACCTTTCTTCCTCGTATCTCCTTCTCTCTTCTTCACGTTTACGCCTTTGGTAACGTTCTTTTTCTTGTTGACGTTGCCATTTATTAAGGAGGATACGTGTAGTGACTCTAGGTTTGGAGGACTTTCCAATTTCGAATAGATCATTCGGGAAACGAGAATCTTTTTTGTGAATCTGTTCAATCGTAACTTGCCGAGCAGGGTCAACCGAGCCACTTTGTCTTGCCCTTTTTGAAGTCAAAACTTTCATTTTTCCTTTTTCTTCAGGTGCGACAGCATTTACCATGTTGACTGAAAACCCAATCATATTCTGAGGGAATGGATTGCTATCCAATTTTATCTTGTTGTCAAATTTTAGATGCCCCTCTTGGATGGCTTTCTGAATCCTCACTCTGAAGACCCTGCATTCATTAATGGAATGAGAATTTCTGTCATGAAATCCACAATATTTCTTGTCTCTCACTCCTTCAGGCCGAAGCATAGAATGCCCCTCTGGTAATTTGATTCGGCCTTCTTTCATCGGGAAATCAAATAATTTGTCTGCTTTAGTCACATCAAAATCATATGTGCCCTTAGTCTGTTTAATCCATTTCTGATTTACTGTAACTGGCTCTTTGCCCCTATTTCTGCTGCAGCCACTTCTTCATTGTCCTCATACTCATCTTCTTGATCTGCTCTCTCGAGGAATTGGTTGTAAATTTCGGCCACATCATTATGTTTGGCAAATCTGCCATCCTTCTTGAAGCCATATGCTTGGTTACTCATCAATGCCAATTTCTTTGACAACTGACCCAGATCTTCAAACTCCATCGCTAATAGCTTTTCACGAATTGCAGGCAACATTCCAGCTACAGCCATACCAGCCAGCTGATCATCAGGGATATTTAGAGAGAAGCACATACTCTTTGTTTCCCTGAACCTCCTAAGGAATTCTGTAGGTGTCTTATTATATCTCTGCCTCAAGCAAGTTAGATCAACCAACATTTTCTCAGTGCTGCCAGTATAGTAATGAGCATGAAACTTCTGCTCTAGATCCTTCAAAGTACAAATTGATTGAGCGGGCAAAGAAGCAAACCATGTAAATGCTGGTCCTGTCAATGACAAAGGAAAGTATCTGATTCTAAAAGCTTCATCTGCCGAAGCTTCTCCAAGCTGCATCAAGTACAGAGCTATATGTTCTACAGTGCTAGTGTCATCTTGTCTGAGAATTTAGTGAATTCTGTAGGAACCTTGACTCTGTTAGGCAATGACACTCTTTGGTACCATTCTGGGAAAGGAGAGGAGTACATGTACCCCTGATTTTCAGGGCAAGATGATAAATCGATTTTGCAACACATCGGTCATTTTTGCACCATAAGGTCAACATTAGTGTCTTGATTTCTTGTTCTTCCAGCAATCATTCCTGCATTATTAACATACCCAGGATTCGGGAGAGCATCAATAGCATTATAATCCATGAATTCTGTGTATCCATTCCCATACATATCCCTCTGCAACCTGTTATTCAAAGGAGATATCTTGTAAGCAGAAGCAGGTGGATTTGCTGTGGTGCCGAATGCCGCCTCACCATATGTGCGAGGTTTTGGTATTGCTTGCTGAGGATCTTGTTGAACTAATTGACCATTCGCACCCTTGGAACCAGAAGTTCCAGTTTCTTCAGCAGCTCCTTTACCATGAGGTTTTTGAACATTAAAATATGTTGGTCCACCAACTTGCCCATATGCTTGTTCAAAAGGCTTGTCCACTTGTTGACCAAAAATGCTGATCATTAGCCAAAGATGCCAATCATTATGTGTCGAAAGCTATTCAAGAATGCAGCATTATGATTGGTCATTGTATCTCCCAAAGCTTTGTATAACAGGCCAGAGAACTTCTCCCTCTCTTCCTCTTCATTAAGATCAGATTGTCCAGGCAGTAGAACTCTTGGTAGGTCTGTCTTGAAAAACGGTGCACCACTTCTGTTTTTAGCAAAAGACATCAGACATTTCTTGATGAACTGTTCTGCGGCAGTCTTCACCATTTGTTGATGTTCTTCAGACAATTCTTCGAGAGTGATGTCCAAAATGTCTCTTAATTCAGGCATCTTCAAAGCTTGTTGTCCCACTGGGCGTGCCAAAAAGTGTGTTAACGTAAAATCTGCAGTTCACGCCAAGCACACAGCAAGCCGAATTAGCTAGCTTCACACGTGAATGTTTGAATCCAGAGCGTGCCAGGCAATTTTCCCTGAAACTGACAAAGGAAGAAAATGTTTAGATAAAAACCTGGAACGTGCCGGATGATACCAGGCAGTTCCACATCTACGGCTTTACAAAGCCAATTTTGATCGACATATAGCTACGAACAAGCTATCTGCCGGCAATTGAAGCATTCATTGCATAATCGGCAAACAGCATGCAAAGAGGTGCACTGCCGACCGCATGACGTCATCGTGATGAAAGATCGGTATTTAATTAAATGATCGCTGCAGTACGTTATCACGATCGATTAACAAGAATGAGGCATAATAAACGTGAAAAAGCACGATCGTGAATCTCTAGTAAACAAGAATGCATAGGTTTAAAAGCACTAGTCTACCGCATGTCTAGGTACTTTCGAACCCGTCAAGTATAATAAACAAACAAGTTAATCCACCGCATGATACAACTTGTTTAAAAATCACACCACCAACCAAGAATAGATCAATCTACCGCATGATATACTCTAAACATGGAAGGCTAAAAGCATTCGTTATTTAAAACAAAGTCACGAACATGTTTCACTCATGAAGGGATTACCGAATACGGCTAAATAGCCGAATCGGGTTCCATGAAGAAGGAACAAACTTTGTCAACGATGATAGATCTATCAGATCGAATTCGAGCTCTAATCCACCGGATGATTAGTTCTAAAACGACCCAAAAACCTGCATCTACCGCATGATACCCGGCTCTGTCAAGATCATTAATGGAATGAGAATTTCTGTCATGAAATCCACAATACTTCTTGTCTCTCACTCCTTCAGGCCGAAGCATAGAATGCCCCTCTGGTAATTTGATTCGGCCTTCTTTCACAAGGAAATCAAACAATTTGTCTGCCTTAGTCACATCAAAATCATAAGCACCTTTAGTTTGCTTGATCCATTTTTGATTCACAGTAATCGGCTCTTTGCCCCACACTATTTCTGCTGCAGCTACCTCTTCATTGTCCTCATACTCATCTTCTTGATCTGCTCTCTCGAGGAATTGGTTGTAAATGTCGGCCACATCATTTTGTTTGGCAAATCTACCATCCTTCTTGAAGCACAATCTTGCCGATCAACTCATGAAAAATATAATTCATAGCCCTTCGTTTCCAACTGTGGAATAATTCCTTTACCGAACGATTACGGATTCCTGACCGCAGAGCATATTTTGCCGATTGCTTCGAAGAAGGCCTCCCTGCCGAATGGAATCTTTCTACCGAATCTGGCCCACTTGTCAGCCTCTCTCAGGTGCCGATTTTTGGTGTTAACAGAGCCATAGCCAAACAATCTGTGAAAGATTTGTATTCTCAAGCCCAGAGCACCAAAGAGCTGCTAGCTAGATTGCAACCTGCACTTGAGCTGAAGAAAACCAGAAAAGCTGAGCTATAGGCTGAGCTGAGAAATCTGTCAGCTGAAATTGAAGCTGATGAAAAGAAGATGGCCGAACTTCCTGAATTGACAAAGAAGATACGAAAGGAAGCTTCAGCGGCCTTGAATGAGGAAAAGCAGCTCAAAACAAAACTTTCTGCTCTGGTCAAAACCCAAGAAGCTGCTGGAGGATATTAGCAATATGATATCAAATGCCAGAAATGTAATCTCAAAATACTTGGGTGTGTAATTGTAACAAACAATCAGTAACCGAATGCTTTATTAACTTTGCAATCTTGCCGTCCCTTATTTCTGTTTCGTTTCAATGTGGATGACTCATTCGGTAATGCTGGCCATAACAGTGTTAGTCCCGAAAGGCGATTCAAACACAATACAGCCGAATCTCATTTGGTCAAACCGAATATGACTCAGCATGAATCCAAGAACTGTGCACCTACATAAGCATAAAGGCTCCTCCAAGCAAACATGAGTGAAAACAGGAGTTGGATATAAGAAATATATCCAGAATTATATGTCTGACGGCCCTCTGACAGATGTTGAATATAGAGCCTTTCTGAATATGTGGTTATGCAGATTTGTCTTCTGTGGTAAAGCCAATGAGCCAACCCTGAATCACATTGTGATGGCTGAAGATTTAGCTGCTGGCACCCTTATTCCCCTTGGAAAATATTTTCTGGGAAGTGTCTACCACATGCTTCACCAAACCACTCATCTGATGCACACTAGCAGCAAAATCCTTTGTGTCAGTGGTCCCTGGTGGTTTGTCCAGATGTGGTTGCAATTGTATATGCATCAGATTGTCGCCATTGATCTCAACAATCAGTTCTTCCCTTCAATCAACTACAAGGAAGGAGAAACTCAAAGCACCAAAGGTTGTCAGACTTATGGAGAAGCTGCTTCCACTGTGTCTGTCAACAAGAACATTGGTGAACTGTTTGAACTTTTCTTCAAGGGCTTTGCTCATCCTCTTTGGTTTCCATATTTAGACAATGATAATCTTCCCCTTCCTTGTGAGTTTAGTTTTGATACTGGATGCATAGATGCACAGTCCACAGCAATCTTTAATGCCTTCATTCAACCTTGCATTCTGCCAGCAGAATTCTGTGGAGGTAGGCTTGTTCAGAGTACCTTTGAGTACTACCAGCCAAACATGATGGCTAGGCAATTAGGATGTGGCCAAGTGCCCCCAAGGCTATTTCTTCATGAATTTCTTAAGCCTAGGGAGATTATAAAGGATTCCATAGAGAAAAGAAGGATCTTTGATTACAAATGCTGTACAACCATTTATGCACCTACCCCCTTTGTACCAATAGCATCTGTCCATCCTTCCTTTACCTCTTGGTGGCAAGAATTTCATGATCATATCTTCAATGTGTCAGTTCATCTTCTCTGCCTCGAATTGATGCCTGGCTATCAACCAACTTCAGAGGTAACAATGCTCACTTCTCATTTGTTCCTGATAACATCTCTTCCTTTGATTATAATCTTGTCATTTTGTAGGATACAGCTCCTGTCTCTTATACACATCTTTTGACCATATTTT
>OAMR01001152.1:103695-122947 GCA_900205405.1 Echinochloa crus-galli
GCCCACACGTCAGCCTCTTCCTGGTGCCAATTTTTGGTGTTAACACCCGCACACGCCAACTCCTCCTAAAAAGGCGCGCCTGCTCCGCCCACTACGCCCACTCCGCGCCACGTTAGCCACGACCGCGCCCGCGAGCGGTCCTGCAGACGGTTGCACATGGGCCCGCGGGCCCGAGCAACAGGCAGATGGGCGGAGGGGCTCCCTCCAGGGTAAGGCAGCGACGCCTCCCATTCTACCCCTCGAAGCGTAAGGTACTGCCAGCCGGGTGTTCGAAACTCAGTCCTCGAGAAAGAATCAGTGGCCGCCCCGAACAGAACGGCGCGAAAACCGAACCTAGCCTCGAATCGGTGACTCGAAGGATGCAAACACCTTTCGCACGGCCCTACTGATCAGGAGTACGAAGCCTGGCCCACAGAAGGGTTCGACAGGCGCTCCAGATCAATAGAGTCAGGGACAATTCGGGCGTGCTCAACGGACTTTACCCCGGACCCGAGGTCTGGGGACGCCCCTGTTGTGTTCGAGGCCAGACAAAGGCAGTTAGTAGAGGGATCCCACCGAGGGAGAGCTTTCGCGCCCTTGGCCCCGGTCGAACGGGACCAAGCCCTGCCTAACAAACCTTTGCAAGTGCTCGCAGATGGACGTGTCTCCGGACCAGGAGCCGACCCCCAACGAACGGGGCACGGACGCCCACTCGGACCACCCGCTAAAAGCTCAAACGAGACAGCCGCGTCCGCGAACCCGATCGAGGGTGGCGCAGGACATCTCACCCCTCATCCCTTCGAAAGGGATGCGAGGGCCGCCGTAAAGACGGGGAGCGCGACCCGATCGACCCTTCCGGGCCAAAGGGCTCGGGGGCTCCCTGCACAGGCAACACAACACCCCTCGAGCGCGAAGCTCGAGCCTGGGCGTAGTGCCGCCTCGAAATTCAAAATCCGACGTGCAGGGATCAAAAGCCTTTGCACGAGTGTGAACATTCCTGCTAAGGCTCGGGGGCTACACCCGCGGGTGCGCTCGCGCGCCCCCACGGTAGAACCTGCGGAACCAAAAAGGATTAATCCCCATGGAAAGCCCAGGATCGACCCCGTTTACCGTCAGCGTCTGCCCGACTGACCTCTAGTCAGGAAGATGCTCGGGGGCTACTGTCGGGGACATCCCAAGGGGGTCCCCTAACCACCAGGAATAATCACCCTCAAAAAACATTTAACCACCGGCGGCCCAAGAAATCATCCGGACAACACGGCCCGTTACTGCTCGCCGCGGCCCAACGACCGTCCCGGCTTGATTCACCGCAAGGCCCAAAGAGCAAACGCCATCTCCGCTTTGCTCGAGGGCCATCGACCCCCTCGGGCAGGCATGGCCGCATCTCCGCCTCGCTCGAGGGCCCTCGACCCCCTCGAGCGGGCGCGACCCCGTTTCCGCCTCGCTTGAGGCCTGCGCGCCTCCTCGAACAGGCGGATCGCTCCGTCCCGCTCGAGGCCACCCCTCTTTCCGCCGTGGCAACACCCCGCCCCACCGCCTGGCAAAAGCAGTTAATGCCGCGACCTACCGAACGCCAAAGTCGAAGGACGGGGACGGGACTCCGCCTCGCTCCACGTCGCCGACACGGTAAGGTCCACTGTACCACCTGCCCCCGCATTGTGCTGACGCTTCACCACTAGGCGGGTAGGCACGGGTCGCTCCATTGCACTGTGCTACCTGCTCCCGTCCGTCCCCCACTGAGAAGCTCTCAAGTGGGTAGATGGGCACCCTCGAATGGCATACGGACGACGACCAGGGGCGAACCCCGGTCAGGTCCGCCACGCCCCGTCACTTCCGCTGACTCCGGCCACAGGACCGCCTGCTCTAACAAGCGAGCAGGCGCGGCGAGTCCTGTGCGGACGTACGGCTGTCATTCACCACCACTGTTCTGCCTACTCCCGTCCTTCCCCCGTACGGCGCATCCCTCGAACGGACGGGGGAGACCTTCGAGCGGGAGTGCGGACCAATGAGAAAGCGCTGACCCCAGCCCTGCGCGGCCCTGCAGCGACGTACGCCGGGTCAAATCCACCAACTCTCTGTCGTTCCCCCCGACGGAGCGAGCACGCTGTGCACTGTGGCCAGCAGAGGCCATCATTCCGCCACTGTGCCGCCAACTCCCGTCCTCCCTAAACTGGGCGAGCATGGGAAACCCTCGAGCAGGCGTACGGACGACGACCAAGACCTGGCCGGAAGGCCTGTTACCCCTCGAAGCCGCTCCAAGACAAGACCAAGGACGGCCACAACGCCCGAAGAAGCCAGAGCTCACCATAATCACCGATCAGAACCAAGGATGACGGCACGCCCAGCGCCACGCTCTTCAAGTACACCCCCCCTGTAGCATGTACGGTACTGGTACCCCCTCAGGGCCGCTTCCTTCCCCCTTGGGCTATAAAAGGGGGAAGAAAGCGCTAGCCAGGGTGGACGACGAACAACGAACGCAGACAGAACACACGCACACACGCCACGATATTGGCACTTCGCCTCAATCATCCACTCTCCTCCTCTCCCGCTAAGCTTGTAGCCCCCCACTACGAGCACCCCGGTGCAAGATAGTACAGTGCCAAGAGCACACCTTCTGGACGTACGGCCTCGAGGCCGGAACCAGGATAAACCCCTTGTGTCATTGTGCTAGCTCCTGCACCAACCGGTGAGGGACGGGATACAGCGCATTCTGTTAGGCGCTGAGGTTGGGCGGCCAATCTCGGCACCGACAAGATGAATGAAGGTGATCCATCATTGTTGCCTCCATCACCAGAAGCAGATTCTTACGGTGTTGAATCCAGTGATTTTGAATCAAATAAACAGATGAATGAAAGTGATCCATCATTGTTGCCTCCATCACCAAAAGCAGATTCTTACGGTGTTGAATCCAGTGAATTTGAATCAGATAAACTGAATGACAAAAGATTATTATTAGATGATTTTTTGCAACCAGAGGAACATGAAAAATCCAAATGTAAACTTGATGAAACATATGACCATCTCCCAGAAGGTATATTATCATCAAAATTTCCTTACACTGTGTTGTTTACCTTTTAAATTACTAAATTTATTTCATATGTGCAGATTATGAAATGACTGATCTGGATTGTTGTGCTCAAATAGCAATTGAATCAGCTTCTGCAACTGATATACTGGTGAAAATAGATAACATATTTGTCACGCAATAACAATTGTTATGCCTGCTGGATCCAGAAATATTTCTAAACGACGATGTAAGTACACGTACTTACAAGTATAGCCCTCTTATCATTAATATATTTTTTGTTATGTATGTGTAAAAAGTTTGTTACCTGAATATTTACAGGTTATCAGTGCGTATATATGTTGTACCAAGGATCAAGCATGTCAGCTAAATAGGAATGATTTAAAGTTTTACTTCGAGAATCCATTTATTTCTATAGTGCTAAAAGGAGCTGGCAACCTTGGAATGAATAAAGACAGTAACTACATTACAAATATTGTGAGAGACTATCTACAGCATGAAATGGTAACACTTATCTCTATAAATAAATTTTTGGTTCGTTGTTGCAAATGTGTATGATTAACTCAATGAATTGGTTATATAGGTCCTAATTCCAATAAATATAAAAAACACTCAATGTATTTGGCTATTATTAACACACAAAAGTGTGAGATTCAAGTCCTCGACTCTTTGTGTTGGAAATTCAACAGAGCTGACCTCACTGCGACGGTTAGTTATTGTAGCACTCATGCCCTTTCTTAAATTGGTTGTTCAGTTATATGCATTATTATTAATTAATGATATAATAATTTTACAGCTGCAAGGAATACAATACCATCTGAATATTATTGAAAACCATGACCACCTTGTTAACCACAATTGGAAAAACCTTCAAATTACTACATGGACGATAACAGAAGCTCTACAAGAGCCATTGCAGAAAGATGGGTATGTTGCAGAAAGATGGATATACGAAATTGTATGTTTTTCTTATTTTTAAAATACTCAATGTTTTTTCACAATGCAGGTATTCCTGTGGTCTATTCTTGCTTAAGTTCATGGAATACTGGACTGGAGATACATTATCTCATTGTATTGCACATGTTTACTTTTCTCATCTCAACAGAAAATATATAATTGGTCATATGCTTATTTTTTATATGTACTTATGTTGATTACTTCAATGCAGGAAGATATTGATAATTTTAGGTACAAGTTAGCAGGGATATTATTATGTTGGAAAACAAATACAGCAGGAATGGCTAACAACTTTGGAAAGAGTCATGGCACTGAATCTGATTCCGATGATGTCACAATATTAGAAAGTCCAAATGGTCAAAAGGAATGTCAAACATCATTATCAGCCGAAACGAAGTATGAATCACTAATGTCTGTTCTTTCTAAGATGAGTGTACAAGAGTTAGTAGGTGGACTCTGCGACTACGTCAAATCAATTAATTGTACAGAAACCTTAGAGTAAGTCACTTCAATTACTACTGCATAATTCTTATATTATTAGTAGTACAATATAATTAATATATCATGCATTATTTTATTATATCTAACTGATTTACAGGAAAGTATGGGTGCGAAACTCCAAGCCATATTCCATTAGTTTGACTCTCAAGACATTGCAAGCAATACTAAAAGAGGATCAGCCTATGGACCGTGATTGCTTCAATTTGGTGGTGCGAAAGTTCATGTCCAATGACAACCAAATGGTGAAGAAATACAAGGGGAGATATCAAAGCATTATCTAGACTTGCGATTTTGGGTAAGTTCTTCAATCATAACATTCTTCTTATAATCATAATATATAAATTTTTAAATAAGTACTTATCTAATACTATACTACTCTATAGATGATTACTGATTTTGGACGACACCCGAACTTCCGTAAAAAGTTGGATATGGAAAAACTAGCAGACTCCATTGGGAGCTGGCCCGGTATTAACTATTGTGTTTCAAGATGCAAACTGGTAAGATCACTTCCCTATACTTGTCAACAAAATTGTTTATTTTTTGCTAATCTAACAACTAGCCTTTTCCAGATTCTTATGCCAATAGAATCACATGGTACCTTTATTCTGGTCATATTGAACAAAGATAATAGAACCGTTTACATTTTGGACCCTACTCCGCTTGATCCAATTTACAAATATAACCCAAATGCAAAATATGTGAAGAAGCTGTTATGGATTGCTGAATACTTATCGAAAGCCATGTCAAAAGCATACCCTAGTTCTAAATGGAATGAGGACGTTTTCCTATGGCGTCAAATAATCTTATCTGATGTTCCAACCCAAAGCAGGTAAGCTTCCTTTTGAAATCTCATTATAACTATTCTCAAAATAAATAGTTATAATGAGTACATACTTCTGCGTTGTTAGACTTCATACGGAATATATGATCATTAATTTCTATCTTATTATCAGGGAACTATCTGGTTTTCTTGTTTCCCTCTTCATGTGCTCATGGAAAAATGAAGAACTACGGTTGCCAGTTTTAAAGGTAAAATATCATGAACTTTTGAAATACTGTTGTTTTTCTGTTTACACACACAAAAAAATGCTATATCTTATTTTTGCTAAACAGGATGGCTACGAATTGAGAAGGCAACTTTTGGCACAACTGTTAATGTACAAGGAGAATGAATGTGAAGACAACATGCCTTCAGGCGTTCGAGACTTCCTTCAGTGTATCGATACCGCTGAAATTTTAAATAATTAATTGGTTTTCCTCATCACTGTAAATTGATATATAGAAAGAGATGATAAAATAGGAAAATAGTGACTTGTGAGGGAATGCTACTGAGTGGAAGCAACAGTATGTTTCAGTGCCCACTCAGATTCATTGTTCTGTATTTCGTTAGGCTATAAGGTATACTACTTGTAGCAAGCATTAATTGCAGTATGAACTATTGCATCCATTGTGCCTTTTTCTTAGACGTGCCCACATTAGGCCAAACATGATTCTTGTGTATTTATTAGATGGGTCACACAATTAGGCACATTGAAATTTCACCATTCACATTCCTCTCTCTAATAGAGATGGTTGGGGTTTAACGGCACCCCGCATTTCATTGTATGATGCCCCAGGTGGAACCTACCGCTATACTTGAGTATACAAATAATTGCAGCAGCCTGTTTGTCTGTCTGTCTTGTGCTGGTGTCATCAGTAAGTTTCTTCTGGCTTCTCTAGCCGAAGCCATATTCTCCTATGTCATCGTATGAATACATGCAAGCCTTTAATACAACTACAGAGTGCACATTAAATTTGCACGCATCACTGATTCAAGATGCTAGCGTTCCTGCATAACCATCGCCTGCTATATACAGAAAACGCACGTTATTGACAAACGTAGCCGCGAAAGCAGCAACCGGACGTCCGGACGAGCCACCGTCATCCATGACGCGGTTAACATAGATAGATATACTGGGCGGGCACTAATTATTATTTTGCCTTAATTACCACAACATTAACAGATTACTAATCCGACAACAACACCAACAGAGAAGAAAAGACCTTACCGACACCCAGAGGAACAAGAGGTATCCGTCTCGAACACCTGATTGTCACACGGATACTATTAGGAAACAAATCTGCTATTAGGAAACAAGTCTGTATGTACTTATCCGCACTATCTTAACCAACACCCAGAGGAACAAGGTATCCGTCTCGAACACCTGATTGTCACACGGATACTATTAGGAAACATGTCCGTATGTACTTATTATAGGCACTATCTTTGTTTATATCTCTGCCTAATATATAAACAGCTCCTGTATACTATAGGTTCAATCCCATCATTCACCCTGTTCACCGGTTTGGTGCAACCCGTCCAACCCATCGAACCAGCCCGTGAAAACCAGCTCCACGGTTTCCGTCCGGGTTGGGCTAGACCGTGGTCTGAAACTGTGGCCCATGACTCAACCTCTGCTGCCGCTCTCATTGATGCTCTCGTCTCACCGGCGGCCGCGAAAACTCGATGTGCCTCGCCGGCGTCTGCAGGAGATCGATGCCATGGGAAATTTGCTAAGCCAGTAAGCCACCACCAAATCGTGGGCTGCTTCTTCTACTGCAACAACCATGACAATGCAGACTGCCATTGCCATGGATACATATTCAAGGCCGAAGCTTATGCAGTTTCTGATCCACGGGCCGGTCAGCTGCTACATGAGAAGGAAATAACAGAAGACGAAGCCAACCGTGGCGAAGAGTTCCGTGATCTCCGGCCCTCGCTGCCGCGCAACGGCCTCTTATCCTTAATCTCCGGTTCTAAACCGTACAACCCGTCGAACCAGCCCACCGAAACCGTATTCATACGGTTTGGTTTAGAAAACCATCTAAACCCGTCGTAACCCGTCATTGAACAGGGTGACCCATCATATATATGTATGCAACCCGTGCAGTTTAGTACAAAAACGTTCGTATAAAGTCCTAGAGTTCAATACTCTTTGTTTACACGCTTCATCATCATCAAATTTAGAGAAGATTGACCAGGTGTCTTATCCGGTAATCAGCAATCTACCCTTCTGTTGATACCCCAGATGGCTACCAAATCATCTGCACCAATACAAATTCCAGGTTAGAATCATCAGACTTATAAATTAGTAACCATATCATTCAAGCATTGTAATACCTTTCCTAAATTTTCATGAAACAGTTCTGGTTAACAACATTTGATTAATATCACTAATAACTTTATATGCAAAATTTTGGTACAGGGAATTCATTTGAATCAGCACCCAAACTCTTGGATCACAAGGAGCAAAGAAGACAGAGAGATCGGGAGCGGAATGCAAAGATGACTCATGAAGAAAAGCAGGAAAAACTAAAAAAGCGTCGTGAAGCTTACCACCAGAAAAAAAGATGAACAAGGATCCAACTCAGATCCAAAAAAAAATGAACATGAAAGGGAGAGGTATGCAAATATGCAACCAGAGCAAAAGAAAGCTCGGATGGAACAAATTATTGCTAACCGTGAACTGCAACGTGAAACTCCAAGCAAAGAATCAATTGCAATGGAGAACCCAGCATATATATCAGCAGATAAATCACCCGATGATAATAAATCTGCCATAAATGCCAGACAAAGAAAGCGTGTCACACCAGGAGAAAGAAAATCATTGATTGACTGTCGTAACGAAAAATTCATAGCTAGACAGACCAAAACAATTTTAGTCCCACCACAAATAAACAGTACCACCACAAAAGTCAACATGGAGCATCCAGAACAACCGGAAGTCATGAAAGAAGGTAATGCCATTAACTGCATAGAAATCTCCCTCGAGTGAATGCAACATTCACACATATTTAAAAGTAACAATCTTTAATTGACAGACATCCCCTCTGCCACACCAGAAGAAGAGGCTTCCATACACACAGAAGTCAGTATTGAAGAACCTCTGAAACAGAAAGAAGTCATGAAAGAAGGTAATACTCTTAGTGTCTACATTAAACTCTTCCAAAACATGCACAGATATTTAAATTTAATCATCTTTCATGGACAGAGATCCCGTCTCCAATATGTCCAAGCAAGAAAAATTCAGAGGCCCCAACGGACTCATTGATCAATGAGGAAGAAAATGGTAAACTTATCAAGTACATTTAAATTTTCATGCAATACAAAATGTAACAAACATATGAATATTCACACATTTCTATACAGGTGAAGACGGAGTCATATTTGAAGAAGACAGCGACGAAGAAGATAACATGGTGTATGATCAAGGTATATGCTTAGCACCCTTTAAATATCCTGCAATCACCACGATTGTACTTTCCAAATTTATTTCATCCTACAAATCGCAACAGAATGGGAAGAAGACAAAGAAGTGGAAATCAGTGAAGAAATGAGAAATGCTACTGAAAATTCAGACATCCCTGACCCCTATGATGTTGTCTACAGCAACATACCAGAAAACACACACAAACTGAAAAATGTGAAAAACTGCACATTTTGCAATGCAAAAAAATTTCATCACGAATCTGAGGGCCTATGCTGTAGAAAAGGACAGATCACACTTGCTAATCAAGAGACACCACCTCAACTCATGAGACTCTGGACGAGCAGCGATTCTGATGCTGTACATTTTCGGAAGAATATAAGGTTTTTCAATGGACACTTCTCATTTACTTCTTTGTACTGTCACCTCGACAGAGATACAACAACCATGAGAAACACCGGAATTTACACCTTCCGAGCACATGGTCAAATGTATCACAACATACGCTCATTTGGAAAAGATGACTCAGAGCCTAAGCATCTGGAACTCTACTTCTATGATGATGATCCAAGCCTAGAGCATCGGTACCGCTATTGCCGCAAGGAAATGTACGAGCAAGACAAACATGTGGTAGGAATTATAACAGAAACTCTACATGACAATCCATACTCTCAGCAGTTTAGGAGTTTGGGACAGGAAGAAAACATTGAGGACTACCGAGTGATGTTGAATCTTGACCAAAGATTGGACCAGAGGACATACAATGCACCAATCACATCAGAGGTAGCTGCAGTTTGGGTTGAAGGAAATGAACGGAGGAATACTTATGACAAAAATGTAATACTACATGGGAACAACAACGAAATACAAGGCATCCGATCATACTATGGGTGCTGCAACCCGTTGTCTTATCCTCTATTCTTTCCAAGAGGTGAATTGGGTTGGCATGCTGATATCCCAAAGGTTGGAATTTCTGCCAAAGACGTGATGAATGCTCGTGCTAATCGCAATAATGATGACAATGACCCAGGTTAGTATTGCATATGCTATTGTCTTCACATTTCTGTTTTGATATAAATATTGCATACACCGCTAACATATAATTTTGTATACCTATGCAGATTCAAGCGGTAGAATGTGGGTAACCATGAGAGAATACTACTGCTACAAATTCCATATTCGACCCAACATATTCAACCCAATACTATACGGAGGGCGTCTTTTCCAGCAGTTTGCCGTAGATACATATATAAAGATTGAAAGCTCACGACTTGACTACATGGCGACTCATCAGAAAGAAATAAGAGCAGATCTGTACCAAGGACTTCTGGACAGCGTAAGAGACGGGGGAGGACAGGGGAAATGCAGTCGGCAAACGGACAGTCCTTCCCTCGTCATTTATCGGGGGCCCTCGAGACAAGCTACGCCGTTACCTAGACGCCATGGCTTTGGTTCGAAAATATGGAAAGCTGGACATATTCCTCACAATGACCTGCAACCCAAATTGGGAAGAGATCACGAGTGAACTCGAGTATGGTCAAACGCCCCAAGATCGCCCTGATCTCGTCGTTCGTGTTTTCAGAGCAAAACTAGAAGAAATGAAGAAGCAATTATTACAAAAACACATCCTAGGACAGGTTAAAGCCTACACCTATGTAGTAGAGTTCCAAAAAAGGGGACTACCACATGCTCACTTCTTGCTCATCATGATCGGGAAATTCAAGCTAACTTGTCCAGATCAGTACGACCGACTCATCTTCGCAGAGCTACCGAACAAGCAGAAGTACCCAGAGTTATACAATATGGTCGTCAAACATATGATGCATGGTCCTTGCGGTGCATTGAATATAAGTTGTCCATGCACAAAGAATCGCAAGTCATGCAAGAACTATTATCCAAGACCATTTAACAATGCCACAATTCAAGGCAAGGACTCATACCCATTGTACAGGCGACGGGATGACGGCTGCAGTGAAAAAGTCTGAGGGCATGTACTAGACAACAGATGGGTCGTTCCTTACAACCCTTACCTCCTGCGGATGTTCTACTGCCACATAAATGTCGAGGTATGCTCTAGCATTAAGGCGGTCAAGTACCTATACAAATACATCTACAAGGGACATGACCGTGCATCTGTATGTGTAAATGGGGCAAGCGAAAAAGAAGACATCGATGAGATAAGGCAATACAGAGATGCACGGTGGGTAACACCACCAGAGGCACTGTGGAGGATATATGGCTTCGAACTAAGCAAGACAAACCCGCCCATCATGCAGCTGCAGCTACATCTCCCAAATATGCACATGGTTTCATATCACGGGAAAAAACCTATCAAGGAAGTTATCAACCGTGACGGTGTCGAAAAGTCAATGCTAACAGCGTACTTCGAAGCTAACAGAGTCCATAAAAAAGCACAAAGCATCCTCTATCGTGATTTTCCAGAGCATTTTACATGGCATCCACAAGGAAAGTTTTGGAAACCAAGAAGAAGGCCAAAGATTTTCCAGGTAGGTAGGATTGTATCAGCCCATCCAGCTGAAGGAGAACGATACTATCTTCGAGTTCTCTTGAACCACGTAACGGGCTCCACATCCTACGAAGACCTACTGACAGTTGATGGCCAAATAATGCCATCATTTCGTGAAGCAGCAGAAAAAAGGGGACTCATCGAAGCAGACAACACACTTAATGACTGCTTGACGAAAGCTGAGTTGTTTCGCATGCCATCTTCGCTCAGAAGACTATTCGCAACGATCCTGGTCTTCTGCGAGCCCCACGACGTCCGTAACCTTTGGAACAATCACCTAGAGGCAATGTCGGAAGACTATCAAAGAAACTGCAAATGCGCACACACAGTAGAGCAAATGGTTTTGATGAATATCGGGGACATGCTGCAATCAATGGGCAAAGACATACGGTCATTTCCTCTTCCAGAGATCGACGAGCAAAATGACATGACAGAGAATATACCTAGGGAGATCACCGAGGAAACCAACATCAAGGTGGACCCAGAGGATGCAGACTTGCCAAAACGACTAAACAACGAACAAAGGACCGCCTACGACAAAATCTTAGCAGCAACTGAACGGAAAGATGGATGTGTATTCTTCGTCGATGGACCAGGAGGTACTGGAAAAACTTTTCTATACAGGGCGCTCCTTGCGACAGTAAGGGGACAAGGAAAGATTGCTCTGGCGACAGCCACATCTGGTGTTGCCGCTTCCATAATGCCCGGGGGAAGGACAGCGCACTCGCGGTTCAAGATACCACTGAGAATAGATGATGGAGCAATTTGTTCTTTCACAAAACAAAGTGGGACAGCCAAACTACTACAGGCCGCGGCATTAATCATCTGGGACGAAGCATCTATGACTAAGAGACAAGCAGTAGAAGCACTGGACAAAAGTATGCGGGACATAATGGACAAACCAAACCTACTATTCGGTGGAAAAACTGTAGTCTTTGGGAGAGATTTTAGACAAGTTCTGCCGGTTGTCCGAAAGGGTACAAGATCACAAATAGTATATGCCTCACTGCGTAGGTCTCAACTCTGGGATTGCATGAGTCACTTGAAGCTTGTTCAAAATATGAGGGCCCAGAAAGACCCGTGGTTCGCAGAATACCTACTACGCATCAGCAACGGTACCGAGGAGACAAACGATAATGACGAGATACGTCTTCCCACAAATATATGTGTTCCACAAATGGAAGATAACTGTGGACTAGATAAACTGATCGACAGCATCTATCAAATGGATAAAACTTGCCTAACGGATCCAAATTACATCACGTCAAGAGCCATCTTATCCACAAGGAATGACTGCGTAGACCGCATCAATCTAAAAATGATTGATCGATTCGATGGACAGGAGATGGTGTACCACAGCTTCGATTCTGCAGAAGATGACCCACATAACTACTAGCACCCAGAATTCCTAAGGCTCCGTTTGGAAGTATGTATTGGGGCCAAAGTATTGGCATTGGAATTGAGGAGAAATCAATACAGCTGTTTGGCCCGTTAGGCATTTGCTGGTGGAATCATGGGCCAATGCCAGGCGACATTTGCCCTGCCTCTAGGAGCCCGCAAGCAATTCAGACCTCCCCCCCTCGGTTTTGCGTGGTATTGACTTCCCCTCCGGCCCTCCCCGCTCTATCTTGCGCTCCGTGGAAAAAAAAAAGCTCGGTGCCGCCGCCGAAGGAGCGAGGCGACGGACCGCGACGCGAAGGAAAGGCCGCCGCCACCGCAGATTCTCCCTTGCCCACCTCCTCGCCGCCAGTCTTCTTCCTCCCCTTCGGCCTCCTTCCTCCAAGCGCTCCTTGCCCCCCTCCGGTACCGTGGATCTGGGAGGGGCGCGTGCCTCCTCTTCCTCCTCAGGCGGCGGCACTCTCATCTCCATGTGCACTGCTTCACGACCTGGAGGTGGGCGGCCTTCTTCGGCAAGGTGTGGGCGGCCGTCTCCGGCGAGGTGTGGGCGGCGCGCGGGAGCTGCATCCCAGACGAAGAGAGCGTCTTCTCCAGCGAGGTGTCGATGGCTTGTGCACCAGCGTGGCTGGTGATGAAGAAGATGGCAAGAATCAGATGCCACGGTGTGGACTTTCAAACATGAATTGGTATTTGCCAGCTTCTTTGATTCATCTAGTAATTTCATATACATCCAAATAATGGCTTTGGTATTGTATCTTAATACCAATACCTGGCCGATTTGGCATTGAACTCAATTCAATACCAAGGCTTCCAATATCGACATCCAAACGGAGTGTAAACAAACTTACCCCAAACGGACAGCCTCCACATATGCTGAAGCTCAAAATTAACTGTCCAATCATACTGCTCAGGAATATCGATCCAGCAAATGGACTATGCAACGACACAAGGTTGGTGGTACGAGGATTGTGGTAGGACAACATTCTGGGACACGGGTTTTCTTACCTCGGATCCCATTGTGCCCCTCTGACGATGAGATGTTCCCATTCCGTTTCAAGAGGAAACAGTTTCCTGTCAGGCTAAGCTTCGCAATGACAATAAACAAAGCGCAAGGACAGACAATACCAAATGTAGGCGTCTACCTTCCTGAACCTGTTTTCTCTCACGGACAGCTGTACGTTGCTCTTTCTAGAGCCACTGCGGCAAATAACATAAAGGTACTAACGGCTGAAAATGGTGATGATGAGAACGAGCAAAACGATGACGACACAAGCGAGACATCAGCAAAAAATAAGAAGAAAAGGAAAAACAGCAAAAGGGAGACATCAACAACAAAACAGAAGAAAAGGAAAAATAACAGCTACATGAAGAATGAGACGATTCAGAAGAGCACAATCGAGATATACACGAAGAATATTGTGTATACATAGGTCCTCACCAAATAGGTGATGTATATTCATTCAAGCGTGACATACACAAAAAAAGTGTATAAACAAAATCCTCAAAAAAAAAGTGATGTATATTCACTATATCTATATTTTTAAAATTTCAATTATGTTTAATTAAGTTAGCACTACATTAAGCGAATAAAAAATTGACTGCTACAAACGATTCTGAGATGGGGAACGATTCAGATAGGCTGGTGGGGGGCAGTTTAGGTTTGGGCCGTCTGGGCCTTTGGGAAGAGGAGGGGGGAGATGGCTAGATGGGCTACAGAAATTGAGCAACAGCCAGATTTAAGTCAGGTACATATTGCCTGTCCTTTTACATTTTTAAAAACAAGGTGACTGCAGTAAACTATTGGACATGTTAGTATCGAGGAGTACAAGGAGTTGCGCATACAGACATCAAACAACAATTCTTTTGATAAATATAATGGGGTAAGTTAGGGTCAAGAATGGTCATATATGATATATACGCTGAAAAAGGACCTCATTTGAAAACATGTGAGGTTATATTTGTAACCAGCATGTGAGCTTATGTGTGTACTCATCTTAAACACTAGAGGAACTTTTGTGTGCTTATTGTTTGCCTCATCATGCTATTATTTAGCTTTATCAAACATGCCAAGGGCTTCGGTGCGACCCTACTTCCTACTACCATCAAAATTGAATTTTTCGTGTGGTCTATTTTTCTCTTTGCTCTATATATCATACCCGTAGCAACGCACGGGCATTTTTACTAGTTTTATTAAAGGAAGAAGTCCACAATTTTTGTGTATTCTGCCTTGGTATGTCTGTATTCTTTGTACGTCTCGCACTTCCGTCTATGAGCGATCTGTCCGTTCATGTGAGTTGGACCAAGCTAGACTCGAAGCCGATACAGATTCCATTAAACCGTTGCCGTGGCCTCCGAGTTCGAGGGAACCCCGCGCAGCTACATATATAAAACAACCGAGTCCACGCAAAATCATTAAATCTTTGAATCATATCGTGAAGTAGCAGCTGTTATCGATCTACACCATCATCTTTCATCTCTCGCATCAGAACCCGGTGAGATCACGCGTTCCTCGCGGCAAGGGCTACCGTGAAGGTCTTTCAGCCCCATCTCTCTCACCTAGGGCTGGACAAAATGCTCGAAGCTCGTTAGCTCGCTCGGATCGCAGCCGGCTCGGCTCGACTCGGCTCGGCTCGGTGCATATTCCTAACGAGCCGAGCAAGAGTTTTTGCTCGTTAGTATAACGAGCGAGTTCGAGCCGGCTCGCGAGTTGGTCGCGAGCCAAACGAGCTAGAAGGTTTAATAGACTAATGAGTAAATTATTAATTAATGATAATATATGTATGTTATATATGTAGTTAAGATGATGTTATGGTTATATTCTATTATTATAGTATGATAGTAGATTTTAGAGATATTAAGACCATATAAATACTATATTTTTTATATTATATATTATTGTGGGAATTTTAAATTTAACTCTAGCTCAACGAGCTTAACGAGCCAGCTCGCGAGCTTAATGAGCCGAGCCGAACCAGGAATTTTACTTGTTTTCTTAACGAGCCGAGCCGAGCTGGCTGGTTTGGCTAAAATCTGTCGGTCTGCGCGCCTGCCCTCTGTCGGTCTGTCCCTTTGTTTTTCTGCTTGTTGTCACTTTTTTTTTCCTCGGTCTCTCTCCGTGGCCTTGTCGTCCTTGTGGGTATACGGACATGGACTTCTGTAGGTGAAATCACCACGACATGAACGGCACGCGGATGACTTCACGGACTGGTTTGTGCCATGTAGAAGATGATGGCGTTGGCCAAGCTGGCGTTGGTGTCTGGACAGGCTGCCAAAGGGGTGCGTCAACACTGTCAAAGGGCCCAGGAGGTGTTGCATGCGATTGCTCTTGTAACAACGAAAGCGTTGTAGTCGGAACAGCTCGCCGATCTCCTCCATATGGATAGACCTTGCAGCAGCTCGGGTTCTTCCATGGACGATACACGTACGCCTAGCCGGCCGCTTCCTTCGTCTTCGCCGTGGCCGACGTTCATGTAATGTCATAATATCTCCTACTTGGCACGCTTGATGAGCTTCACCACATTGTTGATGTCGTTGTTCCACTACCACAAAAAAGGTCGTTGTTCGCCACCTCTCCGCTCGTCGGCGCGGCCACCGCCGCCGTGACGCAGTTTTCGTAGACCCGTAGTACCCATACTTGGCCCCGGCTTGCTTGCGAACACTAACTGCAAAAATGAGCGGAGCTGGGGTCTTGGAATCGGACATGACAACGCGTGTCCGGCACCGTCAGAGCACGGCCGTGGCCGCCTCGAAGACGGTGCACGGCTCGCCTTGACACGGTTCATGCAGCTGGAGGGGACGGTGATATCGAGGTAGGCGAGGTCTTGGAGCTCGAGTGCTAATGCTGACATCGCCTTCTCCACGGTGGCCACCAGCGGCGGCTCCGGGGGGGAAACGTCGCCGAAGCTGACCGGGAAGATGGAGGGCCGGGGCAGCCCCTGCGCGAGCTGATCTCCGACGGCCTGCATGCATGAAGGTGTTCCTGCCAGGCCGGAGAACTCGTGCCCCGGCGTGTGCTTGCCCGACTCTCTCGAACACGTGGTCATTCCATACCTGCATGCGTGTTCATGCATACATAGCATACGTGCGCTATATCATGCATGGTCCTGCTACTGCCTGCCGTGCCAATCGTGTGCGTGTGTGCCCAGGCCAGCAATCGCCAAAGCGGCCTCGATCTGCTGCATTTATGCCATTGAGAGGATGATCAGCATCTTCCATAAGGCATGGATCGGATCGGCGGCATATACTCAAGTTGGTTGACAAAAAGACTAGAGAGTCGATTTAATTATTTTCTTATTTTGCAAATTCTGTACTATATAACCTTGTACGCTCGCTCATGTTCAAACCGTCAATCCCACTGCAAACTGCTTAAACCGTACTCTGCCATGTTCAATTGGGTTTCCTTCTAAAACCTGCCTAAAACCGCACAGCCCTAGCTTTAAAAATATATATTTTTTATTTTAGTTTCTGGATGATATTATTATGATATTCAGTTTAATATAACCATTTTCTTACTAATCACATTGACAAACCACTTGCTTTTTTTTCTGCAGATGGCTTCTACAAAACAGTCCGATGACGACAACATTTCTATGCAATATCTAAGCACCACCAACACAAGTAATATTGATCAACTATTATCTATCTGATACTACATAACTAATTGCATAGTATCCTTTTTTAGATGGTGACAGTAACGTCAATGGGTCCATGACATCTGGCGACCAGCAACGACTCGTAGATCCAAGAGAACGTAAGAGGCAACGAGAAAGGGACCGATATGCACAATTAATATCTGACCAACAGAAGAATGAATTACTAAAAAAACATCGTGAAGCTTATCAACAAAAGAAAGTAAATAGACACTACCGGAAATCGGCTGTATGCCGTGTGCCCGAACCTTTGCCGTGTGCATAATATCGGGCACATGGCAAAGCTCCTATTTGCCGTGTGCCTGCCACTTGGCACACGGCAAAAAACAGGCACACGGCGTTTAGCAGCTTTGCCATGTGCCTGGTAGCCTGACACACGGCACAAACCAGGGCACACGGCTTAGCGGCCTCGTTGTCGTGTGCCTAACAGCCGGCACACGGCAAAGCACCACAGCATGGGCCGCCGTTGCCTGCCGTGGGCTTTTGCCGTGTGTGCGGCCCAGGCCGGCCCACGGCAAAAAGAAGGCACACGGCAAATAGAATATTTGCCGTGTGCCCCTTGTAGTGGCACACGGCAAATAGAAACTTTGCCGTGTGTATTCAGCCGGCACACGGCAAATGTATAAAAAAATTATTTTTTCCCTTCTCAAATTTTTCTTGTATATACGTACTTAATGGTCAACTCAATGTTTGAATTTGGTGTTTTTTAATTTGTTTTCTATATTTAGTTATTTTATTTTATTAGATGGATTTTTTGAAACAAATTCAAATTTGAACTACAAGTGTCTAGAATCTTGGAATATAATACAACAAAAAAATGATATTCATGGTGTCCATCTAGATGTGAAGCCGTATCTAGGAAATGCGAAGAAATTTCGAGCAATTTGGCCACGGACCATAGTCGCGAACGTGCGGACGCACTGTTTAAAATTATATAAAAAGCAAATGGAGTCCGTAAATCTCAATATTTGTCGTCAACCCATGATTTCATTCATAATGGATGTGGTACAAAGTTGAGAAGCCTTCGTGAATGTTTTCTTGTACACTGCATAGAAATCCAAACGTCTACAGAGAGATTCATAGAGTTGACAAGGAAGCTTCACATTTCGAAGCAAATATAATTTTAAATTTGGATTTGGCTTCAACACTTTTTGTATATGTAGTAGGCATGTTAGATTGTCTTGTGCCAAATTTTGGTTATTTTTCAGATCCGTTTGATATTTTTTAATTTTTTTGGCTGTAAAAGAATTTCGTATCATAATCATTAAAACACATGAAATAACATTGTTTTTTGCATAAATTTGTAAAGAATGATATGTTGACCCACTTTTGGAAGGTAATTAATCAGACAAAGTTGTTGAAACATGAAATAGTGTAGTAGTTTAGGTTAAAATTTGAAAATACTAAAGTTTATAGTTTGTCGTGGGCCGGCACACGACAAACAGCTCGGGACTTTGCCGTGTGCCAGATCCGGCCCACGGTATATGCCGTGGGCCGGATCTGGCACATGGCAAAGTCTCGGGGACTTAGCCGTTACCGGCCCACCCCGCCCGGCCCATTCGCACAGTGGCCGCCTCTTCGCCCCCTCGCCCGCGCGCGCCTCCGCCCTCCTCCCGCCCGACCTCGCCCCCGCCGCTCGCCACCACCACCGCGCCGCCTCCACCCCATCGACACGCCGCGCGCCCCGCCAACTGCGCCGCCGCCGAGCGGACCCTGCCCGCCGACCACGCGACGCCGCCGCGCCGCCGCCGACGCGCCGCCGCCCGACGCGCCGACGCCGCTGACGCGCCACCGCCGGTGGACGCGGCCCCCCCCGACGCGCTGCCGACCGACGCGGCCCCCTCCCGGCTGCCCCGGCATCCACGCCAGCGCGGCCCGCCGGCGGTCGCCCCGCCCCGACGCCGCCCGAAGCACCGCCGCCGGACGCGGCCCCCTCCCGACGCGTTGCCCGACGCGGCCTCCTCCC
>OAMR01001152.1:122972-141514 GCA_900205405.1 Echinochloa crus-galli
CCCCGCCCCCGATGCCGCCCGAAGCACCGCCGGCTCGGCCCCGCCGGCGAGCTCCACGGCCGCCTCTGCTCCCTGTCCGCGCCTCGGTTGAGCGGTCGCGTGTCCGGCCGACCGTACGGCCGCGTGAACGACGTTTGTTCACCTCCGGCCGCAGCGACTGCTCCCCCCGCGACCGTAGGTGAGCACAATAGAGCCATTGTGTATGTCCGGCCATCGAGCCGTTGTGTATGTCCGGCCATCGAGCCGTTGTGTTTGTCCGGCCTTCGTGCCGTTGTGTCTGTGCGGCCTTCGTGCCCATGTTTTCTTGCAGGTTGGGGTTTTGGTTACCTCCCATTATAGGGGAGGCGCTGCCAAAATTTTGAAGTGACACACCCTATTTTCTTGTTTTTTGTTTGCAGGACCGGCTTCGTCCCTTCGTCGTCCCAGCCCCGATCGCCCCATGGCTGCACCGACACGAGCTTCACCGCCTCGTCCGCCGTCAAGCCCTAGGTGAGCACATGCAACAGGCCATGGCCTCCGCATTTAATTCGTAGCATATGTAAGTTGTTGCACGCAACCTAGTTAGATGTCTCCCGTTCGAAAGAGATACGATGCCAGGTATGCAGGATTCTGCATATCTACGCCCGTATCTGTATCGAATTGTCCATGATTTTGGACAGCTCAAGGATCTGTAGACGAGTTAGTTTTCATAGTTTATTCCGATCGGTGACAGATTTTCGGCATCATCTCCCCGTTGTTCTCCGGATACACAATCTCCCCCTCGGGACGTGTATTCGGAGAACAGCGGGGAGGTGCTGCCAAAATTCTGTCCCGAATTGGAATAAACTATGGAAGCTAACTCGGCTACGGATCCTTGGGTGGGATTAGGACCTATCTATACCTATTAGAATGTAGGCAACGTGTACAAGCAAATGATTTTTATATTGCTCGCTGATATGCAATAAAGGATGGATGACCGATCGTGGATGTACACGGGCTGGAAGCCTGGGGGTGACGTCACCCCCGAGTAGATTAGGAAGACCGAAGATTTCTTGAATCGAGCATTTGCAAAGGCAAATACGACATGGTGTCCCTGTAGCAGATGTGGAAACATGCGTCGGCAAACAAAGCAAGAAATGACACATCATCTTGGTAATTATGGATTTACGACAGACTATACTCGGGGGACCTTCCATGGTGAAACCGAGCATAGGAGAGACGAAGTAGTGAGACGACGCATCCGGGATCTTGATGCTGATGCTGGGGTAGAAGACATGCTAGATGACTTTCATGAAGCAAACATCGATGAAGGACCTAGGGAGGAGGAGCCAGAGGCAACGGCAAAAGCCTATTACGAGATGTTGGCTGCAGCACAGCAACCCCTTCACGAGCACACCGATGTATCTCAACTTGATGCCATTGCACGTCTAATGGCCGTAAAGTCCCAGTTCAACTTGGGTCGTGAGGCCTTCGATGTTATATTGAAAGTGTTCGGCACGCTCCTCCCGAAAGGTCACATTCTGCCACCGAACATGTATGAAGCACAAAAGCTCCTAAGTGCACTTAAGATGCCTTATGAACATATTCCCGAGTACTGAGGCGAGCGACCTCAGTACACCTCCACCGCGCCCCACCATCTTCGATCAGCCGCCTGAATTCAAATAGTAAATCAATCAGTACATGTATTAGAAATAAAATAAACAATAACAATAGAAATAGTAAATCATCAAATCAAAACATAATAAGGACATACATTTATTAAAAATACTCGTCATGGTCCGTAATAGCCGGATCATATGTCTCATCATCACTGTCACGCATCTCTATTTGATCAATGTAGTTCTCCAAAGGCCCATCACTATCATCATCACTGTCCTCGGACATTGTAGCTTTTCAAGTAATGCTATGTCTTTGGCGTCATGAACCTCATCTCCGACATCCTCAAGAGCAACACTTGAATTATCTACTTCCATCACATCTGTTAAGTCGATCGCAAAACTCCGTGAAAGTCCATCTTATGAAAAAAAATTCCGACATAGGTGTTTGGGTCTATGTTGTAATCTTCATTGTTTGGTACAGGTAGTTTGCCGTGTGGCAATACCCTGTACACAACATCCGAACCATCAAGATTTGCGTCTTTTTTGTACGGGTAACACAGATAATAAACTTGGGTGGCTTGTGTGGCCACAATATAGACATCATCTCCTGGGTACACGGAGCTCTGTCGAATTTTGACTAACCCAAGATTCGGGTAGCGTCTCACAACTTGAGGATCAAACCAATGACATTTGAATATGACGGGTTTAAGACGTTGCGAGCCATGAAAGTCGAGCTCATATATTTCTTCAACTCTGCCATAGTACTCGACCCATCGTCTCCTGGAGTAAAGACTCCCGAATTTGCGGTTTCTTCGATTGGGTCGACTTTGCTCGTGCCTTGTTGTATGAAAGCGTATCCATTCACGTCATAAGCTCCAAATGACTTGACCTTACAATCAAAGCCATTGGCAACCTATCTCAACTCGGCACTCATAGATTCATCGGTTTGGCTCTGCAGGTTCAAGCGGATAGTAAGTAATTAAAATTGTAATGTCTTCATCATGACATCAAATTGAAATTACCTTCCGACTGAACCAAGAAATGAAATCGGGCTTAGCATTTCCCGCACCCAGTCTTAGAAGGGTTTGAGCTTCTTGTATGGTAGGTGCCCTTGATCTATACCAGAATTCCATATGAAATTCCCTGTACCACCGTCCAACTCATCAATCAGAGGCTCCATGTACACACTCATCTTGTTCCCCGGGTATCCAGGAATGATCAATGACAAGAATATGTTCTGACGCTGAAATAAGACACCAGGGGGGAGATTGGCGGGATAAAGAACACCGGCCAACAACTGTATGGGGCAGCCGTCATTCCATAGGGATTGAACCCATCTGTGGCCAGCGCAACGCGTACATTACGAGCCTCTAGAGCTTTGTTAGGATGCATCGCATCAAAGTGTGCCATGCTTCACCATCAGATGGATGTACCATTTTCTCAGGATTGTATCTATGTCCATGTTTGTGCCATGTCATCTGTTTTGCAGATTCCTCGGTCATGTAAGCCGCTGGACCCTCGGTATAAAAGGAAGGTACCGTAGGATCTTCACGGGGATTGTACTTTGGGTCTTTTGCCCATCACCATTGTCTACCTCCACGAATCTAGACGCCTCGCACTTTGGACAGTACTTTGCTTTGCATGCTCTTTCCTAAATAAGACGCATCCATTCGGACAAGCATGTATATGTTCATAAGGCATCTTAAGTGCACTTAGAAGTGTGTTGACGAACCTTTCCGAGGTGGAACCGTACATACAGTAAGTTCTCATCAAATATTGTTCTCGACTAGTCACTCTTCTCGAGCTCTTAATCCAATTGTTGCTCTTTGGTACAGGGAATTTCATATGGAATTCTGGTGTAGATCAAGGGCACCTACCATACAAGAAGCTCAAACCCTTCTAAGACTGGGTGCGGGAAATGCTAAGCCCGATTTCATTTCTTGGTTCAGTCGGAAGGTAATTTTCAATTTGATGTCATGATGAAGACATTACAATTTTAATTACTTACTATCCCGCTTGAACCTGCAGAGCCAAACCGATGAATCTATGAGTGCCGAGTTGAGATAGGTTGCCAATGGCTTTGATTGTAAGGTCAAGTCATTTGGAGCTTATGACGTGAATGGATATCGCTTTCATACAACAAGGCACGAGCAAAGTCGACCCAATCGAAGAACCACAAATTATACCGAGGGTCCAGCGGCTTTACATGACCGAGGAATCCGCAAAACAGATGACATGGCACAAACATGGACATAGATACAATCCTGAGAAAATGGTACATCCATCTGATGGTGAAGCATGGGCACACTTTGATGCGATGCATCCTGACAAAGCTCTAGAGGCTCGTAATGTACGCGTTGCGCTGGCCACAGATGGGTTCAATCCTTATGGAATGACTGCTGCCCCAGTTTATTATCTGTGTTACCCGTACAAAAAAGACGCAAATCTTGATGGTTCGGATGTTGTGTACAGGGTATTGCCACACGGCAAACTACCTGTACCAAACAATGAAGATTACAACATAGACCCAAACACCTATGTCGGGTAATTTTTTTTCAATAAGATGGACTTTCACGGAGTTTTGCGATCGACTTAACAGATGTGATGGAAGTAGATAATTCAAGTGTTGCTCTTGAGGATGTCGGAGATGAGGTTCATGACGCCAAAGACATAGCATTACTTGAAAAGCTACAATTGTCCGAGGACAGTGATGATGATAGTGATGGGCCTTTGGAGAACTACATTGATCAAATAGAGATGCGTGACAGTGATGATGAGACATATGATCCGGCTATTACGGACCATGACGAGTATTTTTAATAAATGTATGATCCTTATTATGTTTTGATTTGATTGATTTACTATTTCTATTGTTATTGTTTATTTTATTTCTAATACATGTACTGATTGATTTACTATTTTGAATTCAGGCGGCTGATCGAAGATGGTGGGGCGCGGTGGAGGTGTACTGAGGTCGCTCGCCTCAGTACTCGGGAAGTCTGGCGGCAGTGGTGAGTCGTCCTCTAGGTCGACTCGACGACGGAAGAAGGAGGCTCCTCCTCCTGCAGCAGCCGAGGCTGAGGACTCGGGCACGGCTAGACGGAGGAAGGAGAAGAGGGGGAAGAGGGTGCCTCGTAGGAGATCACCCCCTCCTGAGGAGGAGGAGGAGGAGGCAGGGGAGGAGGAGGATGCGGGGGAGGAGGAGGAGCAGCACGGGGAGGAGGGGGGTGGGCAGCAGGAGGAGGACGAGGTACCTGCGGTGAATGCCTCGGGTGACAAGGAGGAGGAGGAGGAGGAGGTGGTGGAGCAGGTGCAAGTCCCTGCTGTTTGGCTGCGAGGACCGTCGAAGCTTCCGGACCGACTGATACCTTTAGAGGGACGGCCGAGGCTTGTACCAGACCCTCCCAGGTAAGTAACATTTGCAGTTATGATCACGTTTTCTTTTGAAAATCAAAATTGAATCTAATCATTCGTCTTAATCGTTTTTCAGGAACTTCGACATCATCGCCCCAGGTGTCCATGACCGCATGCCCAATGGTATCCTGGGAGGCCTCATCAGACTTCACTACCCTGGCGCGTAGACGATTGCCGGGAGCCTTCAGCCGACGACGACGTGGGCCCAGTACCGGACTGTCTGGATGCACCAGATCGGGATGACAGGATCTGGGGAAACAAGGCCGAGCGGGTCCTGAACGAGTTTTGGGTAAGTCCTGAACTGCTTTTCTGAATACAGTACATTCATTGGACATTCTTCAAATAATAACAAAACATTGATGTGCCGGATTTCTACCGATGCGAGCCGGGAGTTTTGGCGCTCGCGATGCAGACGGCTGACACAGCGTGCACCAAGCTGGTGGCGGATATGATGTACGAGGCCCGCCTCCAGGCCATCGTTACTTATATGGCCCGACATGAAGGAGTGGTGGTGAAGAAACTGCAGGCAAGAAACATGAGGCTGACCCGGGAGCAATTCATGATGGTAAATATTAATATTATCTTTTTCTGATATGAAGCGTGCTCCATGTGATGCTTATATGTCATGTTTTTTATTATGTGCAGGTGCCTCCATGGTGGTGCCCGGCGGATACGCAGTGCTGGGGATTGATCGTTGATAAGTGGTGCGTGGAGGGTTGGGTGGAGATCCACAACTCTTGCCGTGCGCGTCGGTTGTTGATGCCAGGTGCAGCACATCATCAAGGCAACCGTCACCTCGGCGCATATGCGAAGAAATGGGTATGTAATGTGTCCATTCTTTATTCTAACATACAATTCTATATAATCTCTGATCACAGTGCCTTTATTTTCGCAGTCGCGGTCACATGGTGACCAGCCTTGCTCCCAGCTCCAGGCTTGGGCTTTGGCTCATAAGGGCAAGGCGACGTCCGACGTCACCTTCAACCCGGAAGATCCGCCGGAGGCCTACAGCAACCCGACCGTCCACAGCCGCCTTAGTGACTACAGCGCGATGGCGAGGGAGGTCCATGGGGAAGATTTCGATCCGGTCACCCAGCCCATTGACGGAGAAGTCGTCATGAGGGTGGGAGGAGGCAAGAAGCATGGCCGCTACTGGGTTGCCGACCCCCTTGTTGACAGGAGCAGCACTCCTAGTCTCTCTCAGATTCGAGCTCAGAGCACCAGCTCAAGCCCGGCCATACGCACACGGCCAGACGCCGTCACGACCCAAATGGAGGCACTCCAGGTTATTTTATTTTCAATCGTCATTGATCTTTTCATATGTTTGTTTTGTATTCTAACATTTGATCAAATATTACAGGCCCAAATGGAGGCAAGATTCAGAGCTCGGGAAGAGGAGCAGCAGAGGAAGTGGGACCAAGAGAAGGCGAACTTGTTGGAGGAGGTTCGACGCCAGCAGGAGACCGAGCGCAAGAGACTAGATGATGCCTGGGCGTACATCACTGGTCTGGGACGGCAGATGGGTCAACCGCCGCCAGCTTACAGCCCACCAGCTTTGCCTCCACGGGGTGGTTCCCATACTCCTATGAGTTACTTGAGCCTCTAATTTCCTTTTACTTTGCAATTAGAACGACAACATTGAGTGTAGTACTGACCTAGGGTAGTACAATGACTATGAACTTAGGTGTTAGCTTAACACATGAAATAATTTCGAACTATATGCAGAATCATCGGCCGCATCGTGTGAGGGGCCAGTTGCAGGAGCGGGAGAAGCGTTGCCTCAGTACCCTCCGGTCCAGACTTGTACGTGGCCTCCGCCGAATGGGTGGTTGCCTAGTGTGCCGGGGCCATGGTCGCAGCCTCCGTGGATGGCTATGGGACCGGGACAGTGGGTGCCTGGGGCCCCGGGAGAGACGTCGCAGCCGCCACCGCGACCGCCAGCGCCACCGCCGGCCGAGTGAGCTGTTTGTGGACTTGGATGTATCAGCTCGACTTGTAGGACGTTATTTGCATTTGGACTAGTTTGTGGACTTGTATGGACTTGTACCATGTCGGTTTATGCACTTTTTATGCATTTGTGGATTATAACTGCCTGTGATGTGTATGGCGATGGTTATGGATGATATAATGTATGCCTGTGATGGTTATTGTTGTATATTATTGTCTGTGATGATTTTGTGCTGTTTTAGGGTCCTATTTACGGCCAAAAGGGAAAAAAAACAGGGCCCTGGCACACGGCAAAGTGACCACACGTGGCACCTGGAACAGGGCCTTTGCCGTGTGCCCGGCCCAGGGCACACGGCAAAGGCCGTGGGCCGCACCCCTGCGACCCACGGCAAAGCCCGCCGTCGCCGTTAACGGCCGTCGGCCTGGCCTGGGCTTTGCCGTGGGTCGCAGGGGTGCCCGACATTTGGCCCACGGCAAAGCCTGGCTTTGCTGGCCGCTGTTTGCCGTGTGCTGTTTGCCGTGTGCGGCACACGGCAGAGGCTTTGCCGTGTGTAATACGGCCTTTGCCGTGTGCCGCCGGCACACGGCAAACCTCCGGTTTCCTAGTGAAAGAACTATAATTCACACCTGACCAAATTGAAGCAAGACGTGCAAATGCTCGGGCACGTTATGCAAATTTAACATCTGAAAAGAGACAGGCAATATGTGATCATCAAAGATCGCTCTATGCTAGCATGACACGTGAGCAAAAACAAGTAAAGAGAGACCGTGAAAAAGAACTCTGTATGATGCGCCGCAATACTCTTGGTAAGGATTCCATTGCCATGATAAACCCTTTGTATAAGCCATCAGATTCAGATTGACAAGTGCTTTCTAGGGAATAAGATCATTTACTAGAGATTAAGATTTACTAGAGATTAAGATCGAGAATCCACCATTTTTATTGTTTTTGTTTTATATATGTATATCTACACATGTTATAAGGATGCATGGTGTTGAAATGTTTATTCAAAGAAAGTTGAGCTAAATTTACATTATGTATGCATAGAGTACATATTGCTGAGAGTTTGCAATTCAAATAAAGCTGTGTTGTTTATTAGGAGTTCCACTAGGTAAATGCCCGTGCGTTGCTACGGGTATAATGCACGGGTCAGCTTTTCACCTCGCACCAAACGCAGAAAAAGAAGGGCAGTACAAATGTGCAATTAGATTGGAATAGGAGTGTATCTGAGCTATGAGTACAAATGTGCAATTACATGGTGCTTTAGGCAACACATAATTTTCACGGACAAAAAGGAGCATTTCAGTAGCAAATAATTTTTAGATTAGAATAAAAAAAATTGAGGAACATATCATAAATCATCATGAATTTCGAGCCAAACCAGAGTTCCTCTCTAACAGAAATTAGACCTTTGACCCTTCGAGAATTATGGATACATAGTGGTTGGGTGACACCAAGCCTAATTAATCAGAGTGTACAATAGAACTAGGTGGTACCCCGCGCGATGCCGTGGGAATTTCTTAAATAATATCTAAAAACACTAAATAGATTGTATAGCAATATTTTTTTTTGCAAACGATATTATACATGATTCAAGATTAAATTTAAAAATAGAAACACTAAGGTAATTGCATGGATACTATTGGTAATAGAAGACCAGTGAATGACATCTACTGTGCGAATTTTGTAGCATTGCACTCACAAAGATTATGGATGATATTGGTCATAGAAGATCCATGGATGACATAAATGGATAGTCCTAGTGGATGGATGACGTGGCAAGCTTGCATGTTGAGAGAAATCTGTAGTGGGGAGCACAAACATAGTTTTGTATGATAACTGAAAAATCATGAACTCGACATTGCAAGAAACAAGCTACTACTACAGCAATTTTTCAGAAAACTATTCCTGGTAGAAATATAAGCAAGCTCAAAAGCTATCCACTCAAACAAGGAACCACACAAACCCTTTACATCGTATCTTCTCATGCTCAGATGTGAGCCATCGCAACAATTGTCCAATAAAAAATGCACTGCAGAATGTAATCAGAGTTCACTTAGACCTCATGTGTGTACTCTATTTCTAAAATAATGCAAGTCCAAAATAGAAGTGAGGCCTTCAAAATAAGTAAAGTTTATTTTATTGCTCCCAGTATCACCGCTGTGTGCCGGCAATGGCTGTCATACACTGCTGATCATATTCCCTTATCTAAAAAACACTGCCGATTATCTCCTCTCCAAGTATCACCTTGTTACCTGTCCACAAATCAGTAAGCACATAGAACAAATTGTTCAAAACCCCCACCTAAGGTTCCCAATCTAAATAGAAAATCGCAACACAATTGGTGCTTGGAATCTTGTCAGCTATCTAAGATAGGCATCACACAGATTGGAACACATAAAAAAGGATCAATCCTCATAGGTAGCATCCAATAGTATCAGGAAACCAAAACAACAGGTTGTAGCAATATTTAACACTCCACCAGACATTGGCAATTGCAAGTATATGTTTCAGAGTAAAAAAGAGAAACAAAACACAAGGTATGGATTGCCCAAAATTTTCTACCAAGTCAATTTTTAAATCCAAGTGCATGCTGAAACAACCTAAAATGACCATTATGATAAACATTCCAATGAACGGGTTGACGATTTTTATTAGTTGCCATCCTCAATACAATGCTAGATGTAACTAGAAACTGCAATAGCAGGAAAATTGGTGATAACAGTAAAATTGCAGGATTCCTTGGAATCTTGTCAAGAGACCGACGTCACAAGTATATGCAGGCAAAAAGGTTAAATCCTCACAGGTGCCCAACGAGTGCAGCAGCATCAAGCGAAACAACATGGTGTAGGAACCTTTTAACACACTTCATTAGGTAGGGGAAATTGCAAATCTCAGATTCAGGGGGAATAGACAGCACACCTCAGGTGTCCATAGTTGTCGACAGGAGGGCATCGATGTACCGCCCTCGCAGCATTCCTGGCATCGATGATAAGATCTTCTGGCTTTCTCTTAGCCTGGCGAAACATGAAGCATATCAATTTCATGCCATCTAAAATGTAGACATGCAGGACTACATGGTAACTTAAATAAAATGTTCTAATGCAAATGAATGTGCAGATCAAAAGGTTATCTAAAAAATTTCGAACTTCAAAAGTCAAAGCTCTTACTCTGGCCATATGCCCCTTCTTAAAGCAACATAGCAAAACTTTTTATCCTCAACGAAGGCACACCTTTTTACCACTGCAGAAAATATCAAAAGAAAAGAGACAAATCCAAAAGTTTAGTCAATAGGTAAAACTATTGAGAGTATGCTTGTAGCATGGCAGTAAGTCCTCAAGCTGTCAGGCTACAACCAGGGCTTGAAGTCTCATTCTCACCAAAAAAAAAGTTACTGTGTATTCCCAAAAGTAAGGCTTAAGACCTGACCTATGGTAATAGTGCCCCTATACATGTAAGAGCCACCTTTCAGGTGCTTCAGCAATGCCTTCGGATAACTTTCCCCTTCGGTTGGGTTGTTCTGATTTTTAGGAAACTCATAATGCATAGCGAAAAATAAATTGCAACTTGAAAGAAAATCATAACGCAATGCCTTTGGATAACTTTCAGGTGCTACTCATGCCCCCCATGAGAATAAATTGCACTTAGACCAGAAACATGCAGAGTATTTAGCGGGTCATGGATATACATTGTCATGAAGAGTATATAGACCAGAAACACCCGACCAATACTTGATTATACTATCTGCAACAGAAGTAGGAACTTGCCTATTTCCAAATAGTGAACAACCTTAGGCTATGCAGTAGAAGATAGGCAATTTTCAAACCTGATGAAAACCATAAGGAAGATACATATCCTGATGCAAACAGGAGGGATAAAGTAATGAAAGACAGATCCTATGGATAGACGTGCACCAATTTTTCAGTCCTGCAGAAGAGCTATATCAGACTTTCATCAATTCAGTCCATGGAACAACTATTTCAAACTTTCGTATATTCAATTTCGGTCCTTTTTGTCAAATAAATACACGGAAGAGGAAGCAAACAAGACGTGCATACCAGATCAAGGTGCATGCAGAGCCGATCAGGCGAGGAGGATTGTGTGCGCATCAGCTCCTATTTGGCAGTACGTGCACTGCAGGTGACCATCTACCTGAAATTCCATATCTGCAGATTAAATGGTTTCAGTTAGGAAATCAAATGCATATTCACATTTTAGTACTCAACTACTGGTTATACCTTGAATCATCATCTAGCAGGAAAGAACTATTTGGAGTATTTATCGAGCTGCCTGTTGTCATCGTTCTCATCTTTCCAATGACCTGAAATAATGTCAGCTCTTGTTAAGATGTTCTCCTTTTCAACACACAGATGTATTTCATGCTTCGAGGGAGGGGATTGTACTTGGAATTGCAAACACGTCAAACAATGTTAAGTTAGCAGACACAGTAACCTACTAATAATGCTTCCGACTCACGCACAGCGAACCCGGCAAGGTGGCGGCGTCTTGGCAGCGGCGTGGCGGCGGTGTTTCAGGTCTAAACACCTGCACATCATACAAAACCACACAAAAACAAAACGGAGTTGTCTTCCACAAACAGTAGGTCAATTCAAATACTATAGGCAACAATCTCTACTCATCCAAATTTGCGGTGGTTCGCTTGTTATTGATAATATCTAAAATCTTTGTATTGTGTAAATGCTTAAATCCATCTGTGCCAGGAATCTGTCAGTTCATTTTAGAGCCATTAGTAGCTAAGTAGGCCAGCTTCCTTTATATATGGCACTCTTAGTTCATACCAGGACCGAGTAGAGCAGGAAAACAAAGCACAAGACATAATACCATAATTTGAACCTCATAACAGAGCATTCCACATATTGGGACTAAGTTGAGCATTCCACGTCTACCAACAGGAGCCTTAACACTATGACCAAGGTAATTTTCTCGATGCTTGTCAACCTTCACATCGTCCCATTTTAATTCTGCATGAAAAGAACACTTAGAACCACTGTGCCTTTGTATGTTCCACAGCATATCTTTTGTTTTTTTCCCTTTTGTTGACTACCATCCAGATCAAATCATGAACATGTAAATATAGCACCCACATAATCATAGCACATTGTAACCAGATAAAGTTGAATATCTGAATGTGCAAGGAGGAGGAGGCAATTGTACAAACCTGAAGCCTCCGAAGCAACCGAAGAGATCGACGCGATGGCGGCGGCAGACTCGCGGCGGGGCAGGCGCGCACGCGTCGAGGCGCCGAGATGGATCGCAGGCAGACCCAAGGGGAGGCAGACATCGCACCAGAAGATTCCCCGACACAGTCTTATTAGGAGTAGAGATTACAAGGCAAAGTTTGTTTGAATAGAATAACTCACATTCACGTGCTGTGCTTTCTCCTTCCATCTAATGCCCACGAAGCTGATGCAACGCTCCTCATACCGATCTAAGCTGAGGCAAAGTTTGTTTGAATAGAATAATTAATTTTATTAAGCCCGTATGTAAGTTTTACATGATGGTTATTAGGTTATGGGTATGTAATAATATTTTTTCCCGTTGCAATGCACGGGCATATTTCCTAGTCCTTCTTAATACTACATATCTATTTGTGGCTCCTATGGATACACATGCTTATCTTTAGAAGTTAGGACTATCCGGAGGGAGATAGGATACCATAACTTGCGTTCTGTGACGTAAAAACTGAAAAAACATAAAAAGAAATTGTAGACGTAAAAGACAACTAATTAGAATTATTGGCACAATGGCACCAGCCATCATATTAACAGATTCCAGGAAGAAAAAATCATGCATTCCTAATCCCATCACATATAATATTTATATATTTACCACTATAGTTTAGTTTTTTCAACAAAAATCTTCCAAATTTTGCAAACATATTGATAAATTATTTTTATTAAATAGGAAAATAGATGCATTATGTAAATTATAAAATATATAGAACACAATCTAAACAATAATTGTGAATTTCTAGCCCGTGCATGCGCACGGGTTGACACGCTAGTTTAATCAAATTTATAAAGTACTATAAAAAAACTTAGCCTATTCTAATGTTCAGAGTGACTTTTGTGAATACGGCTGCATATGCTCACCCATGTAATTGGATGTTGGATTGAAAAGCAACGGTGAAGATTTGTTGTGAGAAAACTAACGTCTAACGGAGATTAACAGCATGCAGAGCATCTTTTTGACATTGACTGGAAACAGAGGTCACGGGCTCCAGGGTGGCAGTCACGAGCAACACTTTCATGCCTCCCCGTGATTTCTCCTCCTCTTGCTGCAGCTAATCTTCGTTTCCCCTCTCCGATCCTCTCATCCAGCAGAGCGCACGCCGCACCGAGGCTCTCCTTTGCCGCAGCTCATCTTCCTTTTTCCCTCTTCTCTCATCCAAGTGCCGTAGTTCTTCTCGTCGTTGGATGTTGCGGATACGAGGTGAGTCTAAATAAAATAAATCCCCGTCTTCCTTCCATCCGAGCGGATTTATTCATCTCCACCTCTGCCTATCGTCTGCGTTGCACCGATACGGCGGGATGGCGCCGTATCACCGTATCCATACGGCGGGACACGGGGATACGCGTGATACGCAGGGATACGCGTATCCCTCCGTATCCCTTTTTCCGGTAAAAAAAAAGAAAAAAAAACCCTCGGATACGGGAGGAGATACGTCGGATACGGGAGGAGATACGCCGCGCTAGCCTGTTACAAAAACTGCCGTGGCTACTCCGTCCTTCGTATTCGCATCTACGATCTCGTCGTCTTCGCGATTCGGTTCTCGTCGGCCTCTGCTGCGGCGTCCGCCAGCGCCGCGCCTGACCGCAGTCCGCCGGTAATCACTAATTACTTCTTCATCTTTATCTTTGTCGTTGTGCCGCCGCCGTCGCCCAGACTCCACTCCAGAGCGCCGCCGCGGGCGTCTTCATCACCGGCGTCGTCAACAAGGCCGGTGAAGTGGTGAACTGCCTGTGTCTCCCGCTGCCGGCCTTGGTCCTGGCGTAGTACGTCGGTCGAGGGTGTAGAAGTGTAGACGAAGAGCAGCGACGTGGCCGTGGCGCCGGCGGCGCTGCCGGAGGCGATGTTCCCTTCCCGGCGAACCACCGCGTCCAAGGGCAACCTACTTGCTTCCCGAACCGTAAGTGCATGTGTGCATGGCGCTGTGGCTGCTGATCATTTTTTTTTTGACAACAATGGCTGCTGATCATTGATCAACGCTGTAGTCCAGTAGTCTACTACTATACTATCAACTATTTATTATATTTATCTATTCTATGATTAAAAAAAAATTTGTTTGTCGTATCCCCGTATTGCTGTTTTTTGAAAATAACGTATCGCCGTATCCGTATCCCCGTATCCGTATCCCCGTACTGTGCAACATAGCCTATCGTTGTTGGGATCTGCTCGCCCACAATCCTGATTCAGTCGATCTTGTTGTGGATCTAGTGGCTGTTCTTGCTTCGGCTGACTCCACCAATCCCCGCACAGCCGCTCGTCCCCAAGTAGTTGCTCTGCTTTTTGTGGGCTGGTACAGCAACCTCAGCTCACGAAGCAGAGGCCTTTCCGCCAGGCCGTCTTGCTGTCTGGCAATGACCGCCTTCGACTCTTCTTGCTTACCTATCCTTTTTTCTGATGGTTTCCCGCTTTCTTTTTTTCCTGTTTTTCTCCACGCTCTAGGTGAAACATCCACAATCCGGCAGTCATATCAGTTACAGCAGCAGGATTGGTTTCAGATTGTTTTGTGTCAAAGCTCAAGCTCAAGTCCTTAGTTGATCTGTATATCTCTATTGTGTTCTTGTCAAATTGGTTGTGTTGTGTTCTTGTCAGATCGAAAGTGGCCAGATTGTTCCTCAGAAAAGTGGACAGATTATTCTTGAGGACAGAAGACATTTGTCATGAATAAAAAGAATCTTTGTATACAAACGACCTGTTCGCTTGGCTTATCAGCAGCCCGTCAGAAGTATTTTTCTCACAGCACAAATCAGCACCAGCCAATCGAACAGGTCAAAAGGTGATTCATTGTTGCATGAAAGTGACAGATCATAAAAGTAAACTTAAGTTGTGCTAGAGCTGTACCACTGAACAGGCCATAGTATGATTAGCAGTAAAGCAGAGCAAGCAATAGTTAACAAAGGCCTTATTTAGATCCTAAATTTGGGAGGTTAAATTTAGGAGTATGGTGTCACTTCGTAATCATTGTGCCACTGTAGCATTTCGTTTGTATTTGTAAAAAATTATCCAATAATTGATTAATTAGGCTTAAAATGTTCGTCTTGTAAAATACAGCAAAATTGTGCAATTAGTTTTTGATTTCATCTACATTTAGTACTCCATGCATGTTATGACATTTTGATTTGATGGGAATCATCTTTTTGCATAGTGGAATTTGGAGGTGGAATTTGGAATCTAAATAAGGCCAAACAAACTTTTTTAGAATTACACAGAACAACGCAAACATTCACACACGCATACACACTCACCCCTAAGAATACGCGTACGCAAACCATATCCCTATGAGCACCTCCGATGGACTGAGCACCCGGGAGAACGAGAGATTCCCGAAGTCATCATTGACACCTCGTTATCGACGGGAACATCGTTTACCACTTAACGCATGCACCTGGGCCGGCCCACCTGCTGGGCTGCTGCCTGCCGCAGCGTCTGCCTCTGCTAGGCTGCCTCTGCTAGGCTGCTAAGCTCCCCCAAGCTTAGCTCTTTGCTCGTCCTCGAGCAAAGATATAAAGATAGGCTCGGTGGATCAGGAGTTGCTACAATATCATTTCTTGTGCAGGTAACCTTATAAACAACTAGTACTCAAAAATACTTGAATCATGGGCAAAGTTTTTAATTCACCCTTTTACCTATGGGGCTTATAGCAATCTCCTTATCTTGGGCGGTTGTAAGGATGAACAGTTTAAACTCAGTTTTATTCCACTCTACTCTTTTTAGGATCCCATCTCGGAGTTTTTTTTTCATAAGTTTTGAAAACTACAAATTGTTCCTCATTGGCACACTCATTCACTCAAGTGTATTTGAATCCTCACCAAAGGCTTGTGCCTTCTATTTCATCCTATCATCTAATTTGGCTTTTTGTGTGGCTCAGGGACAAAGGATGAAGGCATGCATGCATCTTATATTTTGCTAAGTCAAAGACCGGATCTCTGAGGAGACAAATCACATCTTAAGATCGAGACGTGCAAGTGTGTGGATATGAATGGAGTGGAATATGGCTAGACATTCCACAATTATCCCAGAATAAATGCAGTGTTAGGCAGGGCTTGGTCCCGTTCGACCGGGGCCAGGGCGCGAAAGCTCTCCTCGGTGGGATCCCTCAACTAACTGCCTTTGTCTGGCCTCGAACACAACAGGGGCGTCCCCAGACTTCGCGTCCGGGGTAAAGTCATGATGAGCACGCCCGAATCGTCCCTGACTCTGTTGATCTGGAGCGCCTGTCGAACCCGTTCGTGGGCCAGGCTTCGAACTCCTGATCAGTAAGGCCACTGAGGGGCGCGCGTGCCCCTCCATTCGAGGGTCGGGGCAGCCGCCCTTCCCTCACTCGTATTTGGCTTGGCCGGGGCGTCCGTTAGGAACCGTTCGAGGGTCGGACTTCGAACCCTGGCCTTCGCGGAACGCCTTGAGGCGATTTGGCTTACCTTGGAAGCTGTTGTCGTTTGCCGGCTCTCTTGACCGGGGACGGTCGTCCGCATTTCGCGTAAGTCGTGGTTAACGTGGCGGTACATCGGCCCGTCGACCGGAATCGGCCCTTTGTATCTCTGAACGGCCTTTCGTGGGTTAGCACAACCTGTTTGCGATACCACGCCTTTTTCTGCGATCTTGGAGCGACTTTCGCGGAGGAGTTCGCTTTTTCACGAGTAACTTGAGTGTTGGGGGGTGGGGGGATGCCATAGCCTTTCGAGGGCGTAGGCGGTCCCGCGGCCCGGCCACCTTTCCACCGTAGTAGACTCGCGCCTCGCTTTTATCCTCCTTGATCTTCGAATGAAAAAGGGATCGATAATGCGTTCTGGGTCCCGGTCAAAGGGAGGTCGGGTCCTTTGCGATTTTCGGGGCGCGCTAGGGAGCCTGATCGTCGCGGCTTGGGGGACGCCAAAGCCGTCTTCGTGAGTTCCTGCAGAGATTTTGGGCACTTGGTCCCGACATTTTCGTGATTTGTTGTGCGGTAGATAAAAACGTATCTATTTAATCTAATCGACGCGTTTTGGTTTCGGCGTGCCGCGCCTCTTTTCTTGGCTCGAGATTGATTTCGGCAAAGGAACACGGGCAACTTTGACGTTGAGTGGCGAGGGGGATGCCGTAGCCTTCGAGGGCGTTAGGCGGTCCCGCGACCCAGCCGGCTCTCAGCCGCAGTAGGCTCGTGCCTCGCTTTAATCTTTCTGGGCGGTCGAAAAAAGGCTCGGCGACACATTTTCGAAAAAGCCGTTTGCATTTGTTCCATTGTGCTCTTTTCGGCTCAGAGAGATTTTAGCCGGGTATTTCGAATCTACGAACAACTAAAGCGTGGAGTGGAGAGGGAGATGCCGTATCCCTTCGAGGGCGTAGGCGGTCTCGCGGCTCAGCCGGCTCTGGCTTTAGTTAGCTCGCGCCCAAAAATAAACTCTGCTGGTCACAGTGCACGGCGTGCTTGACGGGACGGTCGTCCGCATTTCGCGTAATCGTGTTAACGTGGCGTACATCGGCCCGTCGACCGGAATCGGCCCTTTGTATCTCTGAACGGCCTTTCCGTGGGTTAGCACAACCTGTTTGCGATACCACGCCTTTTTCTGCGATCTTGGAGCGACTTTCGCGGAGGAGTTCGCTTTTTCACGAGTAACTTGAGTGTTGGGGGGTGGGGGGATGCCATAGCCTTTCGAGGGCGTAGGCGGTCCCGCGGCCCGGCCACCTTTCCACCGTAGTAGACTCGCGCCTCGCTTTTATCCTCCTTGATCTTCGAATGAAAAAGGGATCGATAATGCGTTCTGGGTCCCGGTCAAAGGGAGGTCGGGTCCTTTGCGATTTTCGGGGCGCGCTAGGGAGCCTGATCGTCGCGGCTTGGGGGACGCCAAAGCCGTCTTCGTGAGTTCCTGCAGAGATTTTGGGCACTTGGTCCCGACATTTTCGTGATTTGTTGTGCGGTAGATAAAAACGTATCTATTTAATCTAATCGACGCGTTTTGGTTTCGGCGTGCCGCGCCTCTTTTCTTGGCTCGAGATTGATTTCGGCAAAGGAACACGGGCAACTTTGACGTTGAGTGGCGAGGGGGATGCCGTAGCCTTCGAGGGCGTTAGGCGGTCCCGCGACCCAGCCGGCTCTCAGCCGCAGTAGGCTCGTGCCTCGCTTTAATCTTTCTGGGCGGTCGAAAAAAGGCTCGGCGACACATTTTCGAAAAAGCCGTTTGCATTTGTTCCATTGTGCTCTTTTCGGCTCAGAGAGATTTTAGCCGGGTATTTCGAATCTACGAACAACTAAAGCGTGGAGTGGAGAGGGAGATGCCGTATCCCTTCGAGGGCGTAGGCGGTCTCGCGGCTCAGCCGGCTCTGGCTTTAGTTAGCTCGCGCCCAAAAATAAACTCTGCTGGTCACAGTGCACGGCGTGC
>OAMR01001455.1:1349-37830 GCA_900205405.1 Echinochloa crus-galli
CACATTTATATCTGTCTCTTATACACATCTAGATGTGTATAAGAGACAGGGCATGTTTTATGCACAGTTACGAAACTGACCGAAACGAACCAAAACATCACTATTAGGTCAAAAAAGTTCATTAGGTTTGTTCGTTTCATTTCTGGGCTGAAACTGTGGATCGTTTCGTTAACAGCCCGAATCGGTGCATTAAATGCAACCCCGGCGTGGTTTTTTGCACAGTAACGAAACTGACCGAAACGGACCAAAACGTCACTATTGGGTCCAAAAAAGTGGATTGCGTACGTACCAAAACGTCACTATTGGGTCCAAAAAAGTGGATTGCGTACGTACCAAAACGTCACTATTGGGTCCAAAAAAGTGGATTGCGTACGTACCAAAACGTCACTATTGGGTCCAAAAAAGTGGATTGCGTACGTACCAAAACGTCACTATTGGGTCCAAAAAAGTGGATTGCGTACGTACCAAAACGTCACTATTGGGTCCAAAAAAGTGGATTGCGTACGTACCAAAACGTCACTATTGGGTCCAAAAAAGTGGATTGCGTACGTACCAAAACGTCACTATTGGGTCCAAAAAAGTGGATTGCGTACGTACCAAAACGTCACTATTGGGTCCAAAAAAGTGGATTGCGTACGTACCAAAACGTCACTATTGGGTCCAAAAAAGTGGATTGCGTACGTACCAAAACGTCACTATTGGGTCCAAAAAAGTGGATTGCGTACGTACCAAAACGTCACTATTGGGTCCAAAAAAGTGGATTGCGTACGTACCAAAACGTCACTATTGGGTCCAAAAAAGTGGATTGCGTACGTACCAAAACGTCACTATTGGGTCCAAAAAAGTGGATTGCGTACGTACCAAAACGTCACTATTGGGTCCAAAAAAGTGGATTGCGTACGTACCAAAACGTCACTATTGGGTCCAAAAAAGTGGATTGCGTACGTACCAAAACGTCACTATTGGGTCCAAAAAAGTGGATTGCGTACGTACCAAAACGTCACTATTGGGTCCAAAAAAGTGGATTGCGTACGTACCAAAACGTCACTATTGGGTCCAAAAAAGTGGATTGCGTACGTACCAAAACGTCACTATTGGGTCCAAAAAAGTGGATTGCGTACGTACCAAAACGTCACTATTGGGTCCAAAAAAGTGGATTGCGTACGTACCAAAACGTCACTATTGGGTCCAAAAAAGTGGATTGCGTACGTACCAAAACGTCACTATTGGGTCCAAAAAAGTGGATTGCGTACGTACCAAAACGTCACTATTGGGTCCAAAAAAGTGGATTGCGTACGTACCAAAACGTCACTATTGGGTCCAAAAAAGTGGATTGCGTACGTACCAAAACGTCACTATTGGGTCCAAAAAAGTGGATTGCGTACGTACCAAAACGTCACTATTGGGTCCAAAAAAGTGGATTGCGTACGTACCAAAACGTCACTATTGGGTCCAAAAAAGTGGATTGCGTACGTACCAAAACGTCACTATTGGGTCCAAAAAAGTGGATTGCGTACGTACCAAAACGTCACTATTGGGTCCAAAAAAGTGGATTGCGTACGTACCAAAACGTCACTATTGGGTCCAAAAAAGTGGATTGCGTACGTACCAAAACGTCACTATTGGGTCCAAAAAAGTGGATTGCGTACGTACCAAAACGTCACTATTGGGTCCAAAAAAGTGGATTGCGTACGTACCAAAACGTCACTATTGGGTCCAAAAAAGTGGATTGCGTACGTACCAAAACGTCACTATTGGGTCCAAAAAAGTGGATTGCGTACGTACCAAAACGTCACTATTGGGTCCAAAAAAGTGGATTGCGTACGTACCAAAACGTCACTATTGGGTCCAAAAAAGTGGATTGCGTACGTACCAAAACGTCACTATTGGGTCCAAAAAAGTGGATTGCGTACGTACCAAAACGTCACTATTGGGTCCAAAAAAGTGGATTGCGTACGTACCAAAACGTCACTATTGGGTCCAAAAAAGTGGATTGCGTACGTACCAAAACGTCACTATTGGGTCCAAAAAAGTGGATTGCGTACGTACCAAAACGTCACTATTGGGTCCAAAAAAGTGGATTGCGTACGTACCAAAACGTCACTATTGGGTCCAAAAAAGTGGATTGCGTACGTACCAAAACGTCACTATTGGGTCCAAAAAAGTGGATTGCGTACGTACCAAAACGTCACTATTGGGTCCAAAAAAGTGGATTGCGTACGTACCAAAACGTCACTATTGGGTCCAAAAAAGTGGATTGCGTACGTACCAAAACGTCACTATTGGGTCCAAAAAAGTGGATTGCGTACGTACCAAAACGTCACTATTGGGTCCAAAAAAGTGGATTGCGTACGTACCAAAACGTCACTATTGGGTCCAAAAAAGTGGATTGCGTACGTACCAAAACGTCACTATTGGGTCCAAAAAAGTGGATTGCGTACGTACCAAAACGTCACTATTGGGTCCAAAAAAGTGGATTGCGTACGTACCAAAACGTCACTATTGGGTCCAAAAAAGTGGATTGCGTACGTACCAAAACGTCACTATTGGGTCCAAAAAAGTGGATTGCGTACGTACCAAAACGTCACTATTGGGTCCAAAAAAGTGGATTGCGTACGTACCAAAACGTCACTATTGGGTCCAAAAAAGTGGATTGCGTACGTACCAAAACGTCACTATTGGGTCCAAAAAAGTGGATTGCGTACGTACCAAAACGTCACTATTGGGTCCAAAAAAGTGGATTGCGTACGTACCAAAACGTCACTATTGGGTCCAAAAAAGTGGATTGCGTACGTACCAAAACGTCACTATTGGGTCCAAAAAAGTGGATTGCGTACGTACCAAAACGTCACTATTGGGTCCAAAAAAGTGGATTGCGTACGTACCAAAACGTCACTATTGGGTCCAAAAAAGTGGATTGCGTACGTACCAAAACGTCACTATTGGGTCCAAAAAAGTGGATTGCGTACGTACCAAAACGTCACTATTGGGTCCAAAAAAGTGGATTGGGTGCGTTCCTGTCTCTTATACACATCTAGATGTGTATAAGAGACAGGAGTTCATTAGGTGTGTTCGTTTCGTTTCTGGGCCGAAACTGTGGATCGTTTCGTTAAGAGCCCTAATCGGTGCATTAAATGCAACCCCGGCGTGGTTTTTTGCACAGTAACGAAACTGACCGAAACGGACCAAAACATCACTATTGGGTCCAAAAACGTGGATTGGGTGCGTTCGTTTCGTTTCTGGATCGAAACTGTGCATCGTTTCGTTAACGACCCGAATGGGTGCATTAAATGCAACATTTGCATGGTTTTTTGCACAGTAACGAAACTGACAAAAACGAACCAAAACATCACTATTGGGTCCAAAAACGTGGATTGGGTGCGTTCGTTTCGTTTCTGGATCGAAACTGTGCATCGTTTCGTTAACGACCCGAATGGGTGCATTAAATGCAACATTTGCATGGTTTTCTGCACAGTAACGAAACTGACTGAAACGAAACATAACATCCAATTGGATTGGGTGCGTTCGTTTCATTTCTGGGCCGAAACTGTGCATTGTTTCGTTAACGGCCCGAATCGGTGCATTAAATGCAACCCCAACATGGTTTTTTGCACAGCAACGAAAATGACCAAAACGAACCAAAACATCACTATTGGGTCCAAAAACGTGGATTGGGTGCGTTCGTTTCGTTTCTGGATCGAAACTGTGCATCGTTTCGTTAACGACCCGAATGGGTGCATTAAATGCAACATTTGCATGATTTTTTGCACAGTAACGAAACTGACAAAAACGAACCAAAACATCACTATTGGGTCCAAAAAAGTGGATTGGATGCGTTCTTTTCGTTTCTCGGCCGAAACTGTGCATTGTTTCGTTAACGGCCCGAATCGGTGCATTAAATGCAACATCGGCATGGTTTATTGTACAGTAACGAAACTGGCCGGGATTGGGTACGTTCGTATCGTTTCTACGCCGAAACTGTGCATCGTTTCGTTAACGACCCGAATGGGTGCATTAAATGCAACATTTGCATGATTTTTTGCACAGTAACGAAACTGACCAAAACGAACCAAAACATCACTATTGGGTCCAAAAAATTGGATTGGGTGCGTTCATTTTGTTTCTGGGCCGAAACTGTGCATCGTTTCGTTAACACCCTGAATCGGTGCATTAAATGCAACCCCGGCATGGTTTTATGCACAGTTATGAAACTGACCGAAACGAACCAAAACATCACTATTGGTTCCAAAAACATGGATTGGGTGCGTTCGTTTTGTTTCTAGGCCGAAACTGTGCATCGTTTCGTTAACACCCCGAATCGGTGCATTAAATGCAACCCCGGCATGGTTGCATGCACAGTAACAAAACTGACTGAAACGAGCCAAACATCACTATTGGGTCCGGGCCAAAATTGCGCATCGTTTCGTTAACGGTCCGAATCGGTGCATTAAATGTAACCCCGGCATGGTTTTTGGCACAGTAACGAAACTGGCCGAAACGAACCAAAACATCACTATTGGGTCCAAAAAAGTGGATTGGGTGCGTTCGTTTCGTTTCTGGCGCGAATCGGTAGTTCGTTTCGGTTCCGGGCTAAATCGGTGCATTAAATGCTATCCCGGCATGGTTTTTTGCACAGTAACGAAACTGACCAAAACGAACCAAAACATCACTATTGGGTCCACAAAAGTGGATTGCGTACGTTCGTTTCATTTCTGGGCCGAAACTGTGCATCGTTTCGTTAATGGCACGAATCGGTGCATTAAACGCAACACCGGCATGGTTTTCTGCACAGTTACGAAACTGACCGAAACGGACCAAAACATCACTTTTGGGTCCAAAAAAGTGGATTGGTTGCATTCATTTCGTTTCTGCGCCGAAACTGTGCATCGTTTCGTTAACGGCCCGAATCGGTGCATTAAATGCAACCCCGGCATGGTTTTTGGCACAGTAACGAAACTGGCCAAAACGAACCAAAACATCACTATTGGGTCCAAAAATGTGGATTGGGTACGTTCGTATCGTTTCTGGGCTGAAACTGTGCATCGTTTTGTTAACGGCACGAATCGGTGCATTTAACGCAACTCCGGCATGGTTTTTTGCACAGTTACGAAACTGACCGAAACGGACCAAAACATCACTATTGGGTCCAAAAAAGTGGATTTGGTGCGTTTGTTTCGTTTCTCGGCCGAAACTGTGCATCGTTTCGTTAACGGCCTGAATCGGTGCATTAAATGCAACACCGGCATGGTTTATTGTACAGTAACGAAATTGACCGAAATGAACCGAAACATCTCTATTGGGTCCGAAAAATTGGATTGCGTGCGTTCATTTCGTTTCTGGGCCGAAACTGCGCATCGTTTCGTTAACACCCCGAATCGGTGCATTAAATGCAACCCCGGCATGGTTTTTTGCACAGTAATGAAACTGACCGAAACGAACCAAAACATCACTATTGGGTCCAAAAAGTGGATTGGGTGCGTTCTTTTCGTTTCTCGGCCGAAACTGTGCATCGTTTCGTTAACGACACGAATCGGTGCATTAAACGCAACACCAGCATGGTTTTCTGCATAGTTACGAAACTGACCGAAACGGACCAAAACATCACTGTTGGGTCCAAAAAAGTGGACTGGGTGCGTTTGTTTCGTTTCTCGGCCCAAACTGTGCATCGTTTCGTTAACGGCCCGAATCGGTGCATTAAATGCAACCCCAGCATGGTTTTTGGCACAGTAACGAAACTGGCCAAAACGAACCAAAACATCACTATTTGGTCCAAAAAAGTGGATTGGGTATGTTCGTATCGTTTCTAGGCTGAAACTGTGCATCGTTTCGTTAACGGCATGAATCGGTGCATTTAATGCAACCCCGGCATGGTTTTTTGCACAGTTACGAAACTGACCGAAACGGACCAAAACATCACTATTGAGTCTAAAAAAGTGGATTGGGTGCGTTTGTTTCGTTTCTCGGCCAAAACTGTGCATCGTTTCGTTAACGGCCCGAATCGGTGCATTAAACGCAACACCGGTATGGTTTTTTGCACAATAACGAAACTGACCGAAACGAACCAAAACATCACTATTGGGTCCAAAAAATTGGATTGGGTGCGTTCATTTCGTTTCTGGGCTGAAACTGTGCATCGTTTCGTTAACACCCCGAATCGGTGCATTAAATGCAACCCCGGCATGATTTTTTGTACAGTAACGAAACTGACCGAAACGGACCAAAACATCCCTATTGGGTCCAAAAAAGTGGATTGGGTATGTTCGTTTCGTTTCTAGGCCGAAACTGTGCATCGTTTCGTTAACACCCCGAATCGGTGCATTAAATGCAACCCCGGCATGATTTTTTGCACAGTAACGAAACTGACCGAAACGGACCAAAACATCACTATAGGGTCCAAAAAATTGGATTGGGTGCGTTCATTTCGTTTCTGGGCTGAAACTGTGCATCGTTTCGTTAACGGCACGAATCGGTGCATTTAATGCAACCCCGGCATGGTTTTATGCACAGTTACGAAACTGACCGAAACGAACCAAAACATCACTATTGGGTCCAAAAACATGGATTGGGTGCGTTCGTTTCGTTTCTAGGCCGAAACTGGGCATCCTTTCGTTAACACCCCGAATCGGTGCATTAAATGCAACCCCGGCATGGTTTTTTGCACAGTAACAAAACTGACCGAAACGAACAAAAACATCACTATTGGATCCAAAAAAGTGGATTGGGTGCGTTCTTTTCGTTTCTCGGCCGAAACTGTACATCGATTCGTTAACGGCCCGAATCGGTGCATTAAATGCAACACCGGAATGGTTTTTTGCACAGTAACGAAACTGACCAAAATGGACCAAAACATCACTGTTGGATCCAAAAAAGTGGATTGGGTGCATTCATTTCGTTCCGGGGCCGAAACTGTGCATCGTTACGTTAACGGCCCAAATCAGTGCATTATATGCAACCACAGCATGGTTTTTTGCACAATAACGAAACTGAGCGAAATGAACCAAAAGATCACTGTTGGGTCCAAAAAAGTGGATTTAGTGCGTTCGTTTCGTTTCAGGGCCGAAACTATGCATCGTTTCGTTAACGGCCCGAATCGGTGCATTAAATGCAACCCTGGCATGGTTTTCTGCACAGTAACGAAACTAACCGAAACGAACCAAAACATCACAATTGGGTCCAAAAAATTGGATTGGGTGCCTTCAAAAATGGACCAAAACATCACTATTGGGTCCAAAAAATTGGATTGGGTGCATTCATTTCGTTTCTGGGCCGAAAGTGTGCATCGTTTCGTTAACACCCCGAATCGGTGCATTAAATGCAACCCCAGCATCGTTTTTTGCACAGCAATGAAACTGACCGAAATGAACCAACACATCACTATTAGGTCAAAAAAGTTAATTGGGTGCGTTCGTTTCGTTTCTGGGCCAAAATTGCGCATCGTTTCGTTAACGGCCCGAATCGGTGCATTAAATGCAACCCTGGCATGGTTTTTGCCACAGTAACGAAACTGCCCGAAACGAACCAAAACATCACTATTGGGTCCAGAAAAGTGGATTGGGTACGTTCGTTTCATTTCTGGGCCGAAACTGCGCATCGTTTCGTTAACGGCACGAATCGGTGCATTAAACGCAACACCGGCATGGTTTTCTGCATAGTTACGAAACTGACCGAAACGGACCAAAACATCACTGTTGGGTCCAAAAAAGTGGATTGGGTGCGTTTGTTTCGTTTCTGGGCCGAAACTGTGCATCATTTCGTTAACGGACCGAATCAGTTCATTCAATGCAGCCCCAGCATGGTTTTTGGCATAGTAACGAAACTGGCCAAAACGAACCAAAACATCACTATTGGGTCCAAAAAAGTGGATTGGGTACGTTCGTATCGTTTCTACGCCGAAACTGTGCATCGTTTCGTTAACGGAACGAATCGGTGCATTTAATGCAACCCCGGCATGGTTTTTTGCACAGTTACGAAACTGACCAAAACGGACCAAAACACCACTATTGGGCCCAAAAAAGTGGATTGGGTGTGTTTGTTTCGTTTCTCGGCCAAAACTGTGCATCGTTTCGTAAACAGCCCGAATCGGTGCATTAAACGCAGCACCGGCATGGTTTTTTGCACAGTAATGAAACTGACCGAAACGAACCAAAACATCACTATTGGGTCCAAAAAATTGGATTGGGTGCGTTTGTTTCGTTTCTTGGCCGAAACTGTGCATCGTTTCGTTAACGGCCCGAATCGGTGCATAAAATGCAACCCCGGCATGGTTTATTGTACAGTAATGAAACTGACCGAAACGAACCGAAACACCTCTATTGGGTCCAAAAAATTGGATTGGGTGCGTTCATTCTGTTTCTGGGCCGAAACTGTGCATCGTTTCGTTAACGGCACGAATCGGTGCATTTAATGCAACCCCGGCATGGTTTTATGCACAGTTACGAAACTGACCGAAATGAACCAAAACATCAGTATTGGGTCCAAAAACATGGATTGGGTGCTTTCGTTTCGTATCTAGGGCGACACTGTGCATCGTTTCGTTAACACCCCGAATCGGTGCATTAAATGCAACCCCGGCATGGTTTTATGCACAATAACAAAACTGACCGAAATGAGCCAAAACATCACTATTGGGTCCAAAAAATTGGATTGGGTGCGTTCGTTTCATTTCTGGGTCGAAACTGTGCATTGTTTCGTTAACGGCCCGAATCGGTGCATTAAATGCAACCCCGGCATGGTTTTTTGCACAGTACCGAAACTGACCGAAACGAACCAAAACATCACTATTCGTTTCGTTAACGGCCCGAATCGGTGCATTAAATGCAACCCCGGCATGGTTTTTTGCACAGTACCGAAACTGACCGAAACGAACCAAAACATCACTATTCGTTTCGTTAACGGCCCGAATCGGTGCATTAAATGCAACCCCGGCATGGTTTTTTGCACAGTACCGAAACTGACCGAAACGAACCAAAACATCACTATTGGGTCCAAAAAAGTGGATTGGGTGCGTTCTTTTCATTTCTCGGCCGAAACTGTGCATCATTTCATTAACGGCCCGAATTGGTGCATTAAATGCAACACCGGCATGGTTTATTGTACAGTAACGAAACTAGCCGAAACGAACCAAAACATCACTATTGGGTCCAAAAAATTGGATTGGGTGCGTTCGTTTCGTTTCTTGGCCGAATCGGGGCATCGTTTCGGTTCCGGCCCGAATCGGTGCATTCAATGCAACCCGGCATGGTTTTTTGCACAGTAACGAAACTGACCAAAACGAACAAAAACATCACTATTGGGTCCAAAAAAGTGGAGTCCTCCCTTGTTTTATCCCTTAGCGCCGCCACAAACAGATGGGGTTTTGTTTAGATCAAGTTTAGCCATTGCTACTTGCTTGTAAGCGCGCGTGCTGGTCCAGCCCCCCGTCTTCGAGTCTTCGGAACCCCACTTTGTTGGTGATTGAGTTTGAGATTGAGATACTTCATTCCCATCTAGTAAATTCAGTACAGTTTCGGCCAAGAAACGAAACGAACGCACCCAATCCAATTTTTTGGACCCAATAGTGATGTTTTGGTTCGTTTCGGCTAGTTTCGTTACTGTACAATAAACCATGCCGGTGTTGCATTTAATGCACCAATTCGGGCCGTTAATGAAATGATGCACAGTTTCGGCCGAGAAATGAAAAGAACGCACCCAATCCACTTTTTTGGACCCAATAGTGATGTTTTGGTTTGTTTCGGTCAGTTTCGTTACTGTGCAAAAAAACCATGCCGGGGTTGCATTTAATGCACCGATTCGGGGTGTTAACGAAACGATGCGCAGTTTCGGCCCAGAAACGAAATGAACGCACCCAATCCAATTTTTTGGACCCAATAGTGATGTTTTGGTTCGTTTCGGTCAGTTTCGTTACTGTGCAAAAAACCATGCCGGGGTTGCATTTAATGCACCGATTCGGGCCGTTAACGAAACAATGCACAGTTTCGACCAGAAATGAAACGAACGCACCCAATCCAATTTTTGGACCCAATAGTGATGTTTTGGCTCATTTCGGTCAGTTTTGTTATTGTGCATAAAACCATGCCGGGGTTGCATTAATGCACCGATTCGGGGTGTTAACGAAACGATGCACAGTGTCGCCCTAGATACGAAACGAAAGCACCCAATCCAAATGGAGGTATATGAGAGGGTGGAGGATGAACAGGACGTTGCTGGGGTCGTCCCTCAACCCTAGGACGTGCCGCCATGGGCTCCAACACGATACACGGGCCAACGGCCCAAAAGACGATGACGCAGCAACGTGGGCTGAAAACGTCTCGGTACAAATATGACGATTGTGGCCGACTCCGAGCATATATGGAGGTGAGGTTGGATCTGTTGGAAAGTAGACTTGATAAGCTTTCCATGAAGTACTTGAACGCCCAAAATGGAGTCCGTATGTGACCGTGGCACCCATCACAAGTTGATGCTTTTCTGTAGTCCGAATCTAGCCTTCAAAACGTGTTGGACTTGATCTTTTTCCATCTTTGGGCCAAAAGTGACGTGGTGGCCGGGTTGAGGACGTGGGAACACTTGGACTTGGTCCCCAATCAACTTCTTTGGTTCTTCATGCCTTCCATGTGTGATTAACACTCTTTTTGATCCATGTACTTATTTCTGAAAATGAAAATGAACAAACATCATGGCGCAGCATCAATTCATCGAATGTACCAACAATAATTGTGATATAGGATTGATTCACCTTTGGTTTACAAGCCATTAATATGGTCGTATCTAAGCCGGTGATGTCCTCATCACTTTCGGTCCAGAAACGAAACCAATGCACCCAATCCACTTTTTTGGACACCATAGTGATGTTTTGGTCAGTTTGATTACTGTGCAAAAACCATGCCGGGGTTGTTCTTGCTAGTTCTTCTATTGCTTGCAGGAACGAGTGTCACGCTCCACAAGATCGCGGCAGCCAAAGGAGGTGGTGTTATCGGTCGCCAAGGCGCAGTCTTTGAAAGGTTGTAGTCGGGCCGAGAACGTCGTCTCCTTCAATCGAGTTATCCCCCATGCCTCTCATCGAAAGATCGGGCACAAACCCCAGCGGGTTCACATCATTTGGTAATTAGAGCGAGGTTTATCGGTGAGAGTGTATCAATCCTTTGCTGTTTTTTTTTTAATTTCCTATAGTCCAGAAAAGCCAAAAACAGATAGTTTAGTTTACCGTGATCCTATAAACCCTTTGAGCCTTTGCTAGTACTGCTTAGTTAGGGCTTGTTGAGTTTTCGATTCCATCGGTCGCGTCAAGTTGCTGGTCTTAGTTTAGTCGTTTAGAGTTTCGAGTTCTTATCACATTTTGTTTCGTAGTCCCTGTCCAGCACGACAAGAAAACTATTGCAGTTTCCGTGTCCAGTCTCCAAATCAGAAGTTTTACTACAATCTGGAAAGCTTAACTTGTGCTCTTTCCAACGCATCTGACCGCGCGCAAAAATTCCTTCTGAGCACTCCGTAATCGCCTTGGAGATTTTCGTATCTGGCTAGCTGAAATAAGACTTGTAAATCTGTTTTGGTAGAGATTGTATGTTGCCATTTGTTTTGGTGGTCATAGCATCAATCAGAAGATTTTAGTCCCCAAAAATAAAAGGAAAATCAAAAAAAAGGAAAAGAAAAAAAGAAAAAAAAAGTAAAAGAAAAGAAAGAAAAGAGAAAGGGGCTGATCAATGTGCTTGTTTTTGGTGGTGCGTTGTGACTTCCTTTGTGTCTAGGCTCGCGTCTCTAGCACGGTCTAGGCTAGGACCAGCACAGTACCACCGTTGAACGATTATTCAGCTTGCTTTGTTTAACTAACGTGGTGCTAGCTATTCCTTGTTTTCAGCCCACCTATAGCTCCACATATCCGACTACAGCTTTACAGGTCTTGTTCCTGCGGCACCGATACACTTCATTCCAGGTTTGCAGACTTGTTGGTAGCCGTGATGGTTGCCGTCACCTCCTGTTTAGCTTGGTAAGAACTTGTAAGAGCTTGTTTGAACAAGGATAGTTTGAGAGAATTACAACCAACACATCTAGTAGTTGACAGGAGGATACATCTTATTTTTGTGTTTCTTGTTTTCTACTAATCATGGCAGGTGATACAGAGATTTTTGAGCTCACAAAACTACACTTTCAGATTGAGGACATCATTCACTTCTTGCCTTTCTTTGATGGTAAGTTTGATCCTAAAGCATACATTGATTGGGAGCTCAAAATAGATAAAGAACTTAGAAAATATGATTTGTCTGAAGAGCAAAAAGTGATTGTTGTTTCTGCTAATTGAACTGGTTATGCTTTGACTTTGTGGAAGCACTTGTTGAGACATGAAGAAGTTCCTAAAACATGGAAAGATATGAAAAGAATTCTTCGAGAAAATTATGTTCCTGAATATTATGCTAATCTATGCTTGATAAATTAAGTAGGTTAGAACAAGGTAAAAACTCTATCGCTGCATATTATCATGATCTGAAAGTTCGTATGTTACGTTGTGGTATGGAAGAATGTGAAGAAGCAATTGAAATCAGATTTTTAAAGGGGCTTAATATTGAAATTCAGAATAGACTATTGCATGAAACATATGATTCTCTCTCTTGTTTGATTGACCTGGCTTCAAGAATTGAGATTCAACTTGCAAATGATTTGAGTGAAAAGAAATTGGCTGCTAGTTTAGAGCAACGGAATTTTCTTTATTACAAGATGAATTACTTGTTGTTCCTTGTGATAAAGAGGACTTGTGTGTTCATGATTCTCTTACTCATATACCACAAGTAGTGAATAAGTGTGATTCTTTTGGTTTCGAACCATACCAATGTGCTAAAGAAAAGCTTTTCAATCCTATTACTTGCGCACAAGATGAATTGAAATTGATGTCTTCTTTCAATACTTTGGGTTATATTGAATTTGATATTCTTTGTGATCTAAAATGTTTAGAGGAGAAACTTTTTGCATATTCTGAATTTTCATGCTTGTCTAATCATACGTATCACTTTGTTGGCAAGTACAATTGCAAAGGAGAGTATTTGGTGCATAAAGTTTATATTTGCGCTAATCTGAAATATCCATTTGGGTTGCACTATCACAATCAAATAGAGGGCGGGACTAACACTAATAATGTCTTGCAAAGCTTTGCTATTTTTTCTCTTAAGCAACAGGGTCAGCCCAAAGAAGGGGAGCATTGCTGGTTGTGGTCATGCAACATGGATGAACTTTCGAGTTCAAACAACAAAGGAATCGCCGTAGGATGCCACTAGAGCAAGTCGAGGACAATTTGCAGCCAAGAAGGGGAGAATGATGAGGACATCACCGGCTTAGATACGACCATATTAATAGCTTGTAAACCAAAGGTGAATCAATCCTATATCACAATTATTGTTGGTACATTCGATGAATTGATGCTACGCCATGATGTGTGTTCATTTTCATTTTCAGAAATAAGTACATGGATCAAAAAGAGTGTTAATCACACATGGAAGGCATGTAGAACCAAAGAAGTTGATTGGGGACCAAGTCCAAGTGTTCCCACATCCTCAACCAGGCCACCACGTCACTTTTGGCCCAAAGATGAAAAGAGATCAAGTCCAACACGTTTTGAAGGCTGGATTCGGACTTCAGAAAAGCATCAACTTGTGATGGGTGCCACGGTCACATATGGACTCCGTTTTGGGCGTTCAAGTACTTCATGGAAAGCGTATCAAGTCTACTTTCCAACAGATCCAACCTCACCTCCATATCTGCTCAGAGTCGGCCACAATCGTCATATTTGTACCGAGACATTTTCAGCCCACGTTGCTGCGTCATCGTCTTTTGGGCCGTTGGCCCGTGTATCGTGTTGGAGCCCATGGGGGAACGTCCTAGGGTTGAGGGACGACCCCAGAAACGTCCTGGTCATCCTCCACCCTCTCATATACCTCCATAGCGGCCACAAACAGATTGGGTTTTGTTTAGATCAAGTTTAGCCATTGCTACTTGCTTGTAAGCGCGCGTGCTGGTCCAGCCGCCCGTCTTCGAGTCTTCGGAACCCCACTTTGTTGGTGATTGAGTTTGAGATTGAGATACTTCATTCCCATCTAGTAAATTCAGTACTTGTATCATACTTCTTCTTGCTAGTTCTTCGATTGCTTGCAGGAACGAGTGTCGCGCTCCACAAGATCGCGGCAGCCAAAGGAGGTGGTGTATCGGTCGCCAAGGCGCAGTCTTTGAAAGGTTGTAGTCGGGCCGAGAACGCCGTCTCCTCCAATCAGAGTTATCCCCCACGCCTCTCATCAAAAGATCGGGCACAAACCCCAGCGGGTTTCCATCACAAAGTGTGCACCTTTCGTTAATGGGCCGAACTGGTGCATTAAATGCAACCCCTGCATGGTTTTTTGCACAGTAACGAAACTCACTAAAACGAACCAAAACATCACTATTGGGTCCAAAAAAGTGGATTGGGTGCATTCGTTTTGTTTGTGGACCGAAAGTGTGCATCGTTTCGTTAATGGGCCGAACTGGTGCATTAAATGCTACCCCGGCATAGTTGTCTGCACAGTAATGAAACTGACCAAAACATCACTATTGGGTCCAAAAAAGTGGATTGGGTGCATTCGTTTCGTTTCTGGACCGAAAGTGTGCACCTTTCGTTAATGGGCCGAACCGGTGCATTAAATGCAACCCCTGCATGGTATTTTGCACAGTAACGAAACTGACCAAAACGAACCAAAACATCACTATTGGGTCCAAAAAAGTGGATTGGGTGCATTCGTTTCGTTTCTGGCCCGAAACTATGCATAGTTTCGTTAACGGTATGAACCGATGCATCAAATGTAACTCCGACATGGTTTTTTGCACAGTAATGAAACTGACCAAAACATCACTTTTGGGTCCAAAAAAGTGGATTGGGTGCATTCGTTTCGTTTCTGGACCGAAAGTGTGCACCTTTCGTTAATGGGCCGAACCTGTGCATTAAATGCAACCCTGGCATGGTTTTTTGCACAGTAACGAAACTGACCAAAACGAACCAAAACATCACTATTAGGTCCAAAAAAGTGGATTGGGTGCATTTGTTTTGTTTCTGGCCCGAAACTGTGCATCGTTTCGTTAATGGCCCGAACCGGTGTATTAAATGCAACAACGGCATGGTTTTTTGCACGGTAACGAAACTGACAAAAACAAACCAGAACATCACTATTGGGTGCAAATAAGTGGATTGGTTGCATTCGTTTCGTTTCTGGCCCGAAATTGCGCATCGTTTCGTTAACGGCACGAACCGGTGCATTAAAAACAAACCCAGCATGGTTTTTTGCACAATAACGAAACTGACCAAAACGAACAAAAACATCACTATTGGGTCTAAAAAAGTGGATTGGGTGCGTTCGTTTCGTTTTTGGCCCGAATCGGTAGTTCGTTTCGGTTCCGGCCCGAATCGGTGCATAAATGCAACTTTGGCATGGTTTTTTGCACAGTAACGAAACTGACCAAAACGAACCATAACATCACTATTGGGTCCAAAAAAGTGGATTGGGTGCATTTGTTTTGTTTCTGGCCTGAAACTGTGCATCGTTTCGTTAACGGCACGAACCGATGCATTAAATGCAACCCCAGCATGGTTTTTTGCACAGTAATGAAACTGACCAAAATATCACTATTGGGTGCAAAAAAGTGGATTGGGTGCATTTGTTTCGTTTCTGGCCCGAAACTGTGCATCGTTTCGTTAATGATCGTTTCGTTAATGGCCCGAACCGGTGCATTAAATGCAACCCCGACTTGGTTTTTTGCACAGTAACGAAACTGACCAAAACATCACTAACGGGTCCAAAAAAGTGGATTGGGTGCGTTCGTTTCGTTTTGGACCGAAAGCGTGCACCTTTCGTTAATGGGCCGAACTGGTGCTTTAAATGCAACCTCAGCATGGTTTTTTGCACAGTAACGAAACTGACCAAAACGAACCAAAACATCACTACTAGGCCCAAAAAAGTGGATTGGGTGCATTCGTTTCGTTTCTGGACCTAAAGTGTGCATCGTTTCGTTAACGGCCCGAACCGATGCATTAAATGCAACCCTGGCATGGTTTTTTGCACAGTAACGAAACTGACCAAAACGAACCATAACATCAACATCACTATTGGATCCAAAAAAGTGGATTGGGTGCATTCATTTCATTTCTGGACCGAAAGTGTCCATCGTTTCGTTAACGGCCCGAACCGGTGCATTAAATGCGACCCCGACTTGGTTTTTTCCGCAGTAACGAAACTGACCAAAATATCACTAACGGGTCAAAAAAGTGGATTGGGTGCGTTCGTTTCGTTTTAGAACCGAAAGTGTGCACCTTTCGTTAATGGGCCGAACCGGTGAATTAAATTCAACCCCGGGATGGTTTTTTGCATAGTAACGAAACTGACCAAAACATCACTAATGGGTCAAAAAAGTGGATTGGGTGAGTTCATTTCGTTTCGGGACCGAAAGTGTGCACCTTTCGTTAATGGACCAAACCGGTGCATTAAATGCAACCCTGGCATGGTTTTTTGCACAGTAACGAAACTAACCAAAACGAACCAAAACATCACTATTGGGTCCAAAAAAGTGGATTGGGTGCATTCGTTTCGTTTCTGGCCCGAAATTGTGCATCGTTTCGTTAACGGCCCGAACCGGTGCATTAAATGCAACCCCGGCATGGTTTTTTGCACAGTAACAAAACTGACCAAAACATCACTATTGGGTCCAAAAATGTGGATTGGGTGCGTTCGTTTCTTTCTGGACCGAAAGTGTGCATCGTTTCGTTAACGGACCGAACTGATGCATTAAATGCAACCTCGGCATGGTTTTTTGCACAGTAACAAAACTGACTAAAGGAAACCAAAACATCACTATTGGGTCCAAAAAAGTGGATTGGGTGTGTTTGTTTTGTTTCTGGCCCGAAACTGTGCATCGTTTCGTTAACGGCCCGAACCGGTGCATTAAATGCAACCCTGGCATGGTTTTTTGCACGGTAACAAAACTAACCAAAACGAACAAAAGCATCACTAATGGGTCAAAAAAGTGGATTGGGTGCGTTCCTTTCGTTTCGGGACCGAAAATGTGCACCTTTCGTTAATGGACCGAACCGGTGCATTAAATCCAACCCTGGCATGGTTTTTTGCACAGTAACGAAACTGACCAAAATGAACCAAAACATCACTATTGGGTCCAAAAAAGTGGATTGGGTGCGTTCGTTTCGTTTCTGGCCCGAAACTGTGCATCGTTTCGTTAACGGCCCGAACCGGTGCATTAAATGCAATCCCGGCATGGTTTTTTGCGCAGTAACAAAACTGACCAAAACATCACTATTGGGTCCAAAAATGTGGATTGGGTGCGTTCGTTTTGTTTCTGGACCGAAGTGTGCATCATTTCGTTAACGGCCCGAACCGGTGCATTAAATGCAACCCTGGCATGGTTTGTTACACTGTAACGAAACTGAGCAAAACATCACTATTGGGTCCGAGAAAATGGATTGGGTGCGTTCGTTTCATTTCTGGACCGAAAGTGTGCATTGTTACGTTAACGGCCCAAACCGGTGCATTAAATGCAACCCCGGCATGGTTTTTTGCATAGTAACAAAACTAACCAAAATGAACCAAAACATCAGTATTGGGTCCAAAAAAGTGGATTGGGTGCATTCATTTCGTTTCTGGCCCGAAACTGTGCTTCTTTTCGTTAACGGCACGAACCGATGCATTAAATGCAACCTCGGCATGGTTTTTTACAAAGTAACAAAACTGACTAAAACAAACCAAAACATCACTATTGGGTCCAAAAAAGTGGATTGGGTGTGTTTGTTTCGTTTCTGGCCCGGAACTGTGCATCGTTTCGTTAACGGCCCGAACCGGTGCATTAAATGCAACCCCGGCATGGTCTTTTGCACAGTAACAAAACTGTCCAAAATGAACAAAAGCATCACTATTGGGTTCCAAAAAGTGGAGTGGGTGTGTTCGTTTTGTTTGTGGACGGAAAGTGTGCATCGTTTCGTTAACAGCCCGAACCGGTGCATTAAATGCAACCCCGGCACGGTTTTTTGGACAGTAATGAAACTGGCCAAAACAAACCAAAACATCACTATTGGGTCCAGGGTTGGGTGCATTCATTTTGTTTCTGGCCTGAATCTGTGCATCTTTTCGTTAACGGCCCGAACCGGTGCATTAAATGCAACCACGCCATGGTTTTTTGCACAGCAATGAAACTGACCAAAACATCATTATTGGGTTCAAAAAAGTGGATTGGGTGCATTGGTTTCGTTTCTGCCTGAAACTGTGCATCGTTTCGTTAATGACACGATCCGATGCATTAAATGCAACACTGGCATGTTTTTTTTGCACAGTAACGAAACAAACCAAAACAAACCAAAACATCACTATTGTGTCCAAAAAAGTGGATTGGGTGCATTTGTTTCGTTTCTGGCCTGAAACCGTGCATACGGCCCGAACCGGTGCATTAAATGCAATCCCGGCATGGTTTTTTGCACAGTAACAAAACTGACCAAAACATCACTATTGGGTCCAAAAATGTGGATTGGGTGCGTTCGTTTTGTTTCCGGACCGCAGTGTGCATCATTTCGTTAACGGCCCGAACCGGTGCATTAAATGCAACCCTGGCATGGTTTGTTACACAGTAACGAAACTGACCAAAACATCACTATTGGGTCCGAGAAAATGGATTGGGTGCGTTCGTTTCATTTCTGGACCGAAAGTGTGCATTGTTTCGTTAACGGCCCAAACCGGTGCATTAAATGCAACCCCGGCATGGTTTTTTGCACAGTAACAAAACTAACCAAAATGAACCAAAACATCACTATTGGGTCCAAAAAAGTGGATTGGGCGCATTCATTTCGTTTCTGGCCCGAAACTGTGCATCTTTTCGTTAACGGCACGAACCGATGCATTAAATGCAACCTCGGCATGGTTTTTTACATAGTAACAAAACTGACTAAAACAAACCAAAACATCACTATTGGGTCCAAAAAAGTGGATTGGGTGTGTTTGTTTCGTTTCTGGCCCGGAACTGTGCATCGTTTCGTTAACGGCCCGAACCGGTGCATTAAATGCAACCCCGGCATGGTTTTTTGCACCGTAACGAAACTGACCAAAACATCACTATTGGGTCGAAAAAAGTGGATTGGGTGCGTTCGTTTCATTTTTGGACCGAAAGTGTGCATCGTTTCATTAATGGCCCAAACCGGTGCATTAAATGGAACCCCGGCATGGTTTTTTGCACAGTAACAAAACTGACCAAAACGAACAAAAGCATCACTATTGGGTCCCAAAAAGTGGAGTGGTGTGTTCATTTTGTTTCTGGATGGAAAGTGTGCATCGTTTCATTAACGGCCTGAACCGGTGAATTAAATCCAACCCTAGCATGGTTTTTTGACAGTAACGAAACTTTGCCAAAACAAACCAAAACATCACTATTGGGTCCAAAAAAGTCGGTTGGGTGCATTCATTTCATTTCTGGCCTGAATCTGTGCATCATTTCGTTAATGTCCCGAACCGGTGCATTAAATGCAAGAGTGAATTTTACTATAGGTCCATGAACTTTTGTCGAGATTTTATTCAGGTCCGCAAACTAAAAAAGTGGTCATCTAGGTTCGTAAACTTTTTTTGAGATCTCATCTAGGTCCGCAAACTAAATAAGCGGTCATCTAGGTCCATAAACTTTTAAAAGTGTCCATTTAGGTCCATGAGCTTTTAAAGAACGGTTGTCAAGGCCAGGCTCATCGTCACTACCTTGAACCTAGACGATAGCTCTTTAAAAGTTTATGGACCTAGATGACCACTTATTAATTAGTTTGCGGACCTAGATGAGACCTCAGAAAAGTTGATGTGACGAGTCCAGCCCAGGCAGGATAGGATGAAAAGCCCGACACACCGACCCGGCTGCAATGCCACTAGGGCCTCCTGTTGCACCTTAGCAATCTTAGCACCGCCCTCCGACGCACCCCTCGAGGAAAGGCCCAATCGCCCCAAAAGACTAGTCTGATAGGGGAAGGGTGGCTCTCCCTTTTAAGGTGGCTTCCTCCTCCCTAGCTAAGCAATGTGGGATTATTCAGAGGCTCACACGGTCGCCGCCCGACTACAACTGGGCCTGGCCCATTTTTGTTGCGTCTTTGCCAGCGGGTAATAGTGGAGGAAGATGTCCTCATCATGGACCTAGATGATCGTTTTTTTAGATTGCGGACCTAGATGAGATCTTGGAAAAAGTTTATGGACCTACACTAAATGCAACCCCGACATGGTTTTTTGCACAGTAACGAAACTGACCAAAACATCACTATTGGATCCAAAAAAGTGGATTGGGTGCGTTCGTTTCATTTCTGGACCAAAAGTGTGCATCGTTTCGTTAACGTCCCGAACCGGTTCATTAAATGTAACCCCGGCATGGTATTTTGCACAGTAATGAAACTTACTAAAACAAACCAAAACATCACTATTGTGTCCAAAAAAGTGGATTAGGTGCGTTCGTTTTGTTTTTGGCCCGAAACAGTACTTCGTTTCGTTAACGCCCGAAACGGTGCATTAAATGCAATCCTGACTTGGCTTTTTGGAAAGTAACGAAAGTAACCAAAACATCACTATTGGGTCAAAAAAAGTGGATTGGGTGCGTTCGTTTCGTTCCTGGACCGAAAGTGTGCATCGTTTCGTTAACGGCCCGAACCGATGCATTAAATGCAACCTCGGCATGGTTTTTTGCAGTGTAACAAAACTGACTAAAACAAACCAGAACATCACTATTGGGTCCAAAAAAGTGGATTGGGTGCGTTCATTTTGTTTCTGGCCTGAATCTGTGCATCGTTTCGTTAACGGCCCGAAAAGGTGCATTAAATGCAACCCCGCCATGGTTTTTTGCACAGTAATGAAACTGACCAAAACATAACTATTGGGTTCAAAAAAGTGGATTGGGTGCATTCGTTTCGTTTTTGGCCCGAAACTGTGCATCATTTCGTTAACGGCACGAACCGATGCATTAAATGCAACACCGGCATGGTTTTTTGTACAGTAACGAAACAAACCAAAACAAACCAAAACATCACTTTTGGGTCCAAGAAAGTGGATTGGGTGCATTTGTTTCGTTTCTGGCCCGAAACTGTGCATCGATTCATTAACGACCCGAACCGGTGCATTAAATGCAACCCCGACTTGATTTTTTGCACAGTAATGAAACTGATCAAAACATCACTATTGGGTCCAAAAAAGTGGATTGGGTGCATTTGTTTCGTTTCCGGACCGAAAGTGTGCATCGTTTCGTTAATGGGCCGAACTGGTGCATTAAATGCTACCCCGGCATAGTTGTCTGCACAGTAATGAAACTGACCAAAACATCACTATTGGGTCCAAAAAAGTGGATTGGGTGCATTCGTTTCATTTCTGGACCGAAAGTGTGCACCTTTCGTTAATGGGCCGAACCGGTGCGTTAAATGCAACCCCAGCATGGTTTTTTGCACAGTAACGAAACTGACCAGAACGAACCAAAACATCACTATTGGGTCCAAAAAAGTGGATTGGGTGCATTTGTTTCGTTTCTAGCCCGAAACTATGCATAGTTTCGTTAACGGTACGAACCGATGCATCAAATGTAACCCGGACATGGTTTTTTGCACAGTAATGAAACTAACCAAAACATCACTATTGGGTCCAAAAAAGTGGATTGGGTGCATTCGTTTCGTTTCTGGACCGAAAGTGTGCACCTTTCGTTAATGGGCCGAACCGGTGCATTAAATGCAACCCCTGCCTGGTTTTTTGCACAGTAACGAAACTGACCAAAACGAACCAAAACATCACTATTGGGTCCAAAAAAGTGGATTGGGTATGTTCGTTTCGTTTCTAGGCCGAAACTGTGCATCGTTTCGTTAACACCCAGCATGGTTTTTTCCACAGTAACGAAACTGACCAAAATATCACTAATGGGTCAAAAAAGTGGATTGGGTGCGTTCGTTTCGTTTCAGAACCGAAAGTGTGCACCTTTCGTTAATGGGCCGAACCGGTGCATTAAATTCAACCCCGACATGGTTTTTTGCATAATAACGAAACTGACCAAAACATCACTAATGGGTCAAAAAAGTGGATTGGGTGCATTCATTTTGTTTCGGGACCGAAAGTGTGCACCTTTCGTTAATGGACCGAACCGGTGTATTAAATGCAACCCTGGCATGTTTTTTTGCACAGTAACGAAACTGACCAAAACGAACCAAAACATGACTATTGGGTCCAAAAAAGTGGATTGGGTGCATTCGTTTCGTTTCTGGCTCGAAACTATGCATCGTTTCATTAACGGCACGAACCGCTGCATTAAATGCAACCCCGGCGTGGTTTTTTGCACAGTAACGAAACTGACCAAAACTAACCAAAACATCACTATTGGGTCCAAAAAAGTTGATTGGGTGCATTCGTTTCGTTTCTGGCCCGAAACTGCGCACCGTTTCGTTAACGGCCCGAACCGGTGCATTAAATGCAACCCCGGCATGGTTTTTTGCACAGTAACAAAACTGACCAAAATGTCACTATTGGGTCCAAAAAAGTGGATTGGGTGCGTTCGTTTCGTTTCTGGACCGAATGTGTGCATCGTTTCGTTAACGGCCCGAACTGGTGCATTAAATGCGACCCCGGCAAGGTTTTTTGCACTGTAACGAAACTGACCAAAACATCACTATTGGGTCCAAAAAAGTGGATTGGGTTCGTTCGTTTCGTTTCTGGACCGAAAGTGTGCATCATTTCGTTAGCGGCCCGAACCAGTGCATTAAATGCAACCCCGACTTGGTCTTTTGCACAGTTACGAAACTGACCAAAACTAACCAAAACATCTCTATTGGATCCAAAAAAGTGGATTGGGTGCATTCGTTTCGTTTCTGGCCCGAATCTGTGCATCGTTTCGTTAACGGCACGAACCGGTGCATTAAACGCAACCCCGGCATGGATTTTTGCACAATAACGAAACTGACGAAAACATCACTATTGGGTCCAAAAAAGTGGATTGGGTGCGTTCGTTTCATTTCTGGACCAAAAGTGTGCATCATTTCGTTAACGGCCCGAACCGGTGCATTTAATGCAACCCTGGCATGGTTTGTTACACAAATAACGAAACTGACCAAAACATCACTATTGGGTCCGAGAAAGTGGATTGGGTGCGTTCGTTTCATTTCTGGACCGAAAGTGTGCATTGTTTCGTTAACGGCCCGAACCGGTGCATTAGATGCAACCCCGGCATGGTTTTTTGCACAGTAACAAAACTAACCAAAACGAACCAAAACATCAGTATTGGGTCCGAAAAAGTGGATTGGGCGCATTCGTTTCGTTTCTGGCCCGAAACTGTGCATCGTTTCGTTAACGGCACGAACCGATGCATTAAATGCAACCTCAGCATGGTTTTTTACATAGTAACAAAACTGACTAAAACAAACCAAAACATCACTATTGCGTCCAAAAAAGTGGAGTGGGTGTGTTTGTTTCGTTTCTGGCCCAAAACTGTGCATCGTTTCGTTAACGACCCGAACTGGTGCATTAAATGCAACCCCGGCATGGTTTTTCGCACAGTAACAAAACTGTCCAAAACAAACAAAAGCGTCACTATTGGGTCCCAAAAGTGGAGTGGGTGTGTTCGTTTTGTTTGTGGACCGAAAGTGTGCATCGTTTCGTTAACAGCCCGAACCGGTGCATTAAATGCAACCCCGGCATGGTTTTTTGGACAGTAATGAAACTGGCCAAAACAAACCAAAACATCACTATTGGGTCCAAAAAACTGGGTTGGGTGCATTCATTTTGTTTCTGGCCTGAATCTGTGCATCGCTTCGTTAACGGCCTGAACCGGTGCATTAAATGCAACCACGCCATGGTTTTTTGCACAGCAATGAAACTGACCAAAACATCACTATTGGGTTCAAAAAAGTGGATTGGGTGCATTCGTTTCATTTCTGCCTGAAACTGTGCATCGTTTCGTTAATGACACGATCCGATGCATTAAATGCAACACCGGCATGTTTTTTTTGCACAGTAACGAAACAAACCAAAACAAACCAAAACATCACTATTGGGTCCAAAAAATTGGATTGGGTGCATTTGTTTCGTTTCTGGCCCGAAACAGTGCATACGGCCCGAATCGGTGCATTAAATGCAACCCCGGCATGGTTTTTTGCACAGTAACGAAACTGACCAAAACATCACTATTGGGGCCGATCAAGTAGATTGGGTGCTTTCGGTTAATTTCTGGACCGAAAGTGTGCATCGTTTCGGCATGTTTTTTTGCACAGTAACGAAACTGACCAAAACATCACTATTGGGGCCGATCAAGTAGATTGGGTGCTTTCGGTTAATTTCTGGACCGAAAGTGTGCATCGTTTCGGCATGTTTTTTTGCACAGTAACGAAACTGACCAAAACATCACTATTGGGGCCGATCAAGTAGATTGGGTGCTTTCGGTTAATTTCTGGACCGAAAGTGTGCATCGTTTCGGCATGTTTTTTTGCACAGTAACGAAACTGACCAAAACATCACTATTGGGGCCGATCAAGTAGATTGGGTGCTTTCGGTTAATTTCTGGACCGAAAGTGTGCATCGTTTCGGCATGTTTTTTTGCACAGTAACGAAACTGACCAAAACATCACTATTGGGGCCGATCAAGTAGATTGGGTGCTTTCGGTTAATTTCTGGACCGAAAGTGTGCATCGTTTCGGCATGTTTTTTTGCACAGTAACGAAACTGACCAAAACATCACTATTGGGGCCGATCAAGTAGATTGGGTGCTTTCGGTTAATTTCTGGACCGAAAGTGTGCATCGTTTCGGCATGTTTTTTTGCACAGTAACGAAACTGACCAAAACATCACTATTGGGGCCGATCAAGTAGATTGGGTGCTTTCGGTTAATTTCTGGACCGAAAGTGTGCATCGTTTCGGCATGTTTTTTTGCACAGTAACGAAACTGACCAAAACATCACTATTGGGGCCGATCAAGTAGATTGGGTGCTTTCGGTTAATTTCTGGACCGAAAGTGTGCATCGTTTCGTTAACGGACCGAACTGATGCATTAAATGCAACCTCGGCATGGTTTTTTGCACAGTAACAAAACCAACTAAAGGAAACCAAAACATCACTATTGGGTCCAAAAAAGTGGATTGGGTGTGTTTGTTTCGTTTCTGGCCCGAAACTGTGCATCGTTTCGTTAACGGCCCGAACCGGTGCAAAATGATGTTTTGGTTCATTTTGGCCAGTTTTGTTACTTTGCAAAAATCCATGCCGGGGTTGCATTTAATGCACTTGTTCCGGCCATTAACGAAACGATGCCTGTCTCTTATACACATCTCTAGCCCGAAACTGCGCACCGTGACCAAAACAAACCAAAACATCACTATCTGTCTCTTATACACATCTCTAGCCCGAAACTGCGCACCGTGACCAAAACAAACCAAAACATCACTATCTGTCTCTTATACACATCTCTAGCCCGAAACTGCGCACCGTGACCAAAACAAACCAAAACATCACTATCTGTCTCTTATACACATCTCTAGCCCGAAACTGCGCACCGTGACCAAAACAAACCAAAACATCACTATCTGTCTCTTATACACATCTCTAGCCCGAAACTGCGCACCGTGACCAAAACAAACCAAAACATCACTATCTGTCTCTTATACACATCTCTAGCCCGAAACTGCGCACCGTGACCAAAACAAACCAAAACATCACTATCTGTCTCTTATACACATCTCTAGCCCGAAACTGCGCACCGTGACCAAAACAAACCAAAACATCACTATCTGTCTCTTATACACATCTCTAGCCCGAAACTGCGCACCGTGACCAAAACAAACCAAAACATCACTATCTGTCTCTTATACACATCTCTAGCCCGAAACTGCGCACCGTGACCAAAACAAACCAAAACATCACTATCTGTCTCTTATACACATCTCTAGCCCGAAACTGCGCACCGTGACCAAAACAAACCAAAACATCACTATCTGTCTCTTATACACATCTCTAGCCCGAAACTGCGCACCGTGACCAAAACAAACCAAAACATCACTATCTGTCTCTTATACACATCTCTAGCCCGAAACTGCGCACCGTGACCAAAACAAACCAAAACATCACTATCTGTCTCTTATACACATCTCTAGCCCGAAACTGCGCACCGTGACCAAAACAAACCAAAACATCACTATCTGTCTCTTATACACATCTCTAGCCCGAAACTGCGCACCGTGACCAAAACAAACCAAAACATCACTATCTGTCTCTTATACACATCTCTAGCCCGAAACTGCGCACCGTGACCAAAACAAACCAAAACATCACTATCTGTCTCTTATACACATCTCTAGCCCGAAACTGCGCACCGTGACCAAAACAAACCAAAACATCACTATCTGTCTCTTATACACATCTCTAGCCCGAAACTGCGCACCGTGACCAAAACAAACCAAAACATCACTATCTGTCTCTTATACACATCTCTAGCCCGAAACTGCGCACCGTGACCAAAACAAACCAAAACATCACTATCTGTCTCTTATACACATCTCTAGCCCGAAACTGCGCACCGTGACCAAAACAAACCAAAACATCACTATCTGTCTCTTATACACATCTCTAGCCCGAAACTGCGCACCGTGACCAAAACAAACCAAAACATCACTATCTGTCTCTTATACACATCTCTAGCCCGAAACTGCGCACCGTGACCAAAACAAACCAAAACATCACTATCTGTCTCTTATACACATCTCTAGCCCGAAACTGCGCACCGTGACCAAAACAAACCAAAACATCACTATCTGTCTCTTATACACATCTCTAGCCCGAAACTGCGCACCGTGACCAAAACAAACCAAAACATCACTATCTGTCTCTTATACACATCTCTAGCCCGAAACTGCGCACCGTGACCAAAACAAACCAAAACATCACTATCTGTCTCTTATACACATCTCTAGCCCGAAACTGCGCACCGTGACCAAAACAAACCAAAACATCACTATCTGTCTCTTATACACATCTCTAGCCCGAAACTGCGCACCGTGACCAAAACAAACCAAAACATCACTATCTGTCTCTTATACACATCTCTAGCCCGAAACTGCGCACCGTGACCAAAACAAACCAAAACATCACTATCTGTCTCTTATACACATCTCTAGCCCGAAACTGCGCACCGTGACCAAAACAAACCAAAACATCACTATCTGTCTCTTATACACATCTCTAGCCCGAAACTGCGCACCGTGACCAAAACAAACCAAAACATCACTATCTGTCTCTTATACACATCTCTAGCCCGAAACTGCGCACCGTGACCAAAACAAACCAAAACATCACTATCTGTCTCTTATACACATCTCTAGCCCGAAACTGCGCACCGTGACCAAAACAAACCAAAACATCACTATCTGTCTCTTATACACATCTCTAGCCCGAAACTGCGCACCGTGACCAAAACAAACCAAAACATCACTATCTGTCTCTTATACACATCTCTAGCCCGAAACTGCGCACCGTGACCAAAACAAACCAAAACATCACTATCTGTCTCTTATACACATCTCTAGCCCGAAACTGCGCACCGTGACCAAAACAAACCAAAACATCACTATCTGTCTCTTATACACATCTCTAGCCCGAAACTGCGCACCGTGACCAAAACAAACCAAAACATCACTATCTGTCTCTTATACACATCTCTAGCCCGAAACTGCGCACCGTGACCAAAACAAACCAAAACATCACTATCTGTCTCTTATACACATCTCTAGCCCGAAACTGCGCACCGTGACCAAAACAAACCAAAACATCACTATCTGTCTCTTATACACATCTCTAGCCCGAAACTGCGCACCGTGACCAAAACAAACCAAAACATCACTATCTGTCTCTTATACACATCTCTAGCCCGAAACTGCGCACCGTGACCAAAACAAACCAAAACATCACTATCTGTCTCTTATACACATCTCTAGCCCGAAACTGCGCACCGTGACCAAAACAAACCAAAACATCACTATCTGTCTCTTATACACATCTCTAGCCCGAAACTGCGCACCGTGACCAAAACAAACCAAAACATCACTATCTGTCTCTTATACACATCTCTAGCCCGAAACTGCGCACCGTGACCAAAACAAACCAAAACATCACTATCTGTCTCTTATACACATCTCTAGCCCGAAACTGCGCACCGTGACCAAAACAAACCAAAACATCACTATCTGTCTCTTATACACATCTCTAGCCCGAAACTGCGCACCGTGACCAAAACAAACCAAAACATCACTATCTGTCTCTTATACACATCTCTAGCCCGAAACTGCGCACCGTGACCAAAACAAACCAAAACATCACTATCTGTCTCTTATACACATCTCTAGCCCGAAACTGCGCACCGTGACCAAAACAAACCAAAACATCACTATCTGTCTCTTATACACATCTCTAGCCCGAAACTGCGCACCGTGACCAAAACAAACCAAAACATCACTATCTGTCTCTTATACACATCTCTAGCCCGAAACTGCGCACCGTGACCAAAACAAACCAAAACATCACTATCTGTCTCTTATACACATCTCTAGCCCGAAACTGCGCACCGTGACCAAAACAAACCAAAACATCACTATCTGTCTCTTATACACATCTCTAGCCCGAAACTGCGCACCGTGACCAAAACAAACCAAAACATCACTATCTGTCTCTTATACACATCTCTAGCCCGAAACTGCGCACCGTGACCAAAACAAACCAAAACATCACTATCTGTCTCTTATACACATCTCTAGCCCGAAACTGCGCACCGTGACCAAAACAAACCAAAACATCACTATCTGTCTCTTATACACATCTCTAGCCCGAAACTGCGCACCGTGACCAAAACAAACCAAAACATCACTATCTGTCTCTTATACACATCTCTAGCCCGAAACTGCGCACCGTGACCAAAACAAACCAAAACATCACTATCTGTCTCTTATACACATCTCTAGCCCGAAACTGCGCACCGTGACCAAAACAAACCAAAACATCACTATCTGTCTCTTATACACATCTCTAGCCCGAAACTGCGCACCGTGACCAAAACAAACCAAAACATCACTATCTGTCTCTTATACACATCTCTAGCCCGAAACTGCGCACCGTGACCAAAACAAACCAAAACATCACTATCTGTCTCTTATACACATCTCTAGCCCGAAACTGCGCACCGTGACCAAAACAAACCAAAACATCACTATCTGTCTCTTATACACATCTCTAGCCCGAAACTGCGCACCGTGACCAAAACAAACCAAAACATCACTATCTGTCTCTTATACACATCTAGATGTGTATAAGAGACAGGAAATGATGCACACTTTCGGTCCAGAAACAAAACGAACGCACCCAATCCACTTTTTTGATCCCAATAGTGATGTTTTGGTTTGTTTTGGTCTGTTTCCTTACTGTGCAAAAACCCTTGCCGGGGTTGTATTTAATGCACCGGTTCGTGCCGTTAATGAAACGATGCGCAGTTTCGGGCCAGAAAGAAACGAATGCACCCAATCCACTTTTTTGGACCCAATATTAATGTTTTGGTTTGTTTTTGTCAGTTTCCTTACTGTGCAAAAGACCATGCCATTGTTGCATTTAATGCACCTGTTCCGGCCATTAACGAAACGATGCACATTTTCGGGCCAGAAACGAAACAAGTGCACCCAATCCACTTTTTTGGACCCAATATTAATGTTTTGGTTTGTTTTTGTCAGTTTGGTCAGTTTTGATACTTTGCAAAAATCCATGCCGGGGTTGCATTTAATGCACCGGTTCAGCCTATTAATGACACGGTGCACACTGTCGGTCCAGAAACGAAACGAACGCACCCAATCCACTTTTTTGGAACCAATAGTGATGTTTTGATCAGTTTCGTTACTGTGCAAAAAACCATACCGGGGTTGCATTTAATGCACCGGTTCGGGCCGTTAACGAAACAATGCACACTTTCGGTCCGGAAACGAAACGATGCACACTTTCGGTCCAGAAACAAAATGAATGCACCCAATCCACTTTTTTGGACCCAATAGTGATGCTTTCATCAGTTTCGTTACTGTGCAAAAATCCATGCCGGGGTTGCATTTAATGCACCGGTTCGGCCTATTAATGAAACGGTGCGCACTTTCGGTCCAGAAACGTAACGAACGCACCCAATCCACTTTTTAGGACCCAATAGTGATGTTTTGCTCAGTTTTGTTACTGTGCAAAAAACCATGCCAGGGTTGCATTTAATGCATCGGTACGAGCCGTTAACGAAACGATGCACAGTTTCGGGCCAGAAACGAAACAAATGCACCCAATCCACTTTGTTGAGTCCAATAGTGTTGTTTTTGTTTGTTTTGGCCAGTTTCGTTACTGTGCAAAAACCCTTGCCGGGGTTGTATTTAATGCACCGGTTCGTGCCGTTAATGAAACGATGCGCAGTTTCGGGCCAGAAAGAAACAAATGCACCCAATATACTTTTTTGGACCCAATAGTGATGTTTTGGTTTGTTTTTGTCAGTTTCGTTACTGTGCAAAAATCCATGCCGGGGTTGCATTTAATGCACCGGTTCGGCCTATTAATAACACGGTGCACACTGTCGGTCCAGAAACGAAACGAACGCACCCAATCCACTTTTTTGGACCCAATTTTGATGTTTTGGTTCATTTTGGCCAGTTTTGTTACTTTGCAAAAATCCATGCCGGGGTTGCATTTAATGCACCGGTTCGGCCTATTAATAACACGGTGCACACTGTCGGTCCAGAAACGAAACGAACGCACCCAATCCACTTTTTTGGAACCAATAGTGATCTTTTGATCAGTTTCGTTACTGTGCAAAAAAACCATGCCGGGGTTGCATTTAATGCACCGGTTCGGGCCGTTAACGAAACGATGCACACTTTCGGTCCAGAAACGAAACGAACGCACCCAATCCACTTTTTTGGACCCAATAGTGATGTTTTGATCAATTTCGTTACTGTGCAAAAAACCATGACGGGATTGCGTTTAATGCACCGGTTCGGGCCGTTAACGAAACGATGCACACTTTCGGTCCAGAAACGAAACGATGCGCAGAATCCACTTTTTTGGACCCAATATTGATGCTTTGATCAGTTTCGTTACTGTGCAAAAATGCATGCCGGGGTTGCATTTAATGCACCGGTTCGCCCTATTAACGAAACGGTGCGCACTTTCGGTCCAGAAACGTAACGAACGCACCCAATCCACTTTTTTCGACCCAATAGTGATGTTTTGGTCAGTTTTGTTACTGTCAAAAAACCAAGCCAGGGTTACATTTAATGCATCGGTTCGGGCCGTTAACGAAATGATGCACACTTTCGGTCCAGAAACGAAACGATGCACAGTTTCGGGCCAGAAACGAAACGATGCACAGTTTCGGGCCAGAAACGAAACGATGCACAGTTTCGGGCCAGAAACGAAACGATGCACAGTTTCGGGCCAGAAACGAAACGATGCACAGTTTCGGGCCAGAAACGAAACGATGCACAGTTTCGGGCCAGAAACGAAACGATGCACAGTTTCGGGCCAGAAACGAAACGATGCACAGTTTCGGGCCAGAAACGAAACGATGCACAGTTTCGGGCCAGAAACGAAACGATGCACAGTTTCGGGCCAGAAACGAAACGATGCACAGTTTCGGGCCAGAAACGAAACGATGCACAGTTTCGGGCCAGAAACGAAACGATGCACAGTTTCGGGCCAGAAACGAAACGATGCACAGTTTCGGGCCAGAAACGAAACGATGCACAGTTTCGGGCCAGAAACGAAACGATGCACAGTTTCGGGCCAGAAACGAAACGATGCACAGTTTCGGGCCAGAAACGAAACGATGCACAGTTTCGGGCCAGAAACGAAACGATGCACAGTTTCGGGCCAGAAACGAAACGATGCACAGTTTCGGGCCAGAAACGAAACGATGCACAGTTTCGGGCCAGAAACGAAACGATGCACAGTTTCGGGCCAGAAACGAAACGATGCACAGTTTCGGGCCAGAAACGAAACGATGCACAGTTTCGGGCCAGAAACGAAACGATGCACAGTTTCGGGCCAGAAACGAAACGATGCACAGTTTCGGGCCAGAAACGAAACGATGCACAGTTTCGGGCCAGAAACGAAACGATGCACAGTTTCGGGCCAGAAACGAAACGATGCACAGTTTCGGGCCAGAAACGAAACGATGCACAGTTTCGGGCCAGAAACGAAACGATGCACAGTTTCGGGCCAGAAACGAAACGATGCACAGTTTCGGGCCAGAAACGAAACGATGCACAGTTTCGGGCCAGAAACGAAACGATGCACAGTTTCGGGCCAGAAACGAAACGATGCACAGTTTCGGGCCAGAAACGAAACGATGCACAGTTTCGGGCCAGAAACGAAACGATGCACAGTTTCGGGCCAGAAACGAAACGATGCACAGTTTCGGGCCAGAAACGAAACGATGCACAGTTTCGGGCCAGAAACGAAACGATGCACAGTTTCGGGCCAGAAACGAAACGATGCACAGTTTCGGGCCAGAAACGAAACGATGCACAGTTTCGGGCCAGAAACGAAACGATGCACAGTTTCGGGCCAGAAACGAAACGATGCACAGTTTCGGGCCAGAAACGAAACGATGCACAGTTTCGGGCCAGAAACGAAACGATGCACAGTTTCGGGCCAGAAACGAAACGATGCACAGTTTCGGGCCAGAAACGAAACGATGCACAGTTTCGGGCCAGAAACGAAACGATGCACAGTTTCGGGCCAGAAACGAAACGATGCACAGTTTCGGGCCAGAAACGAAACGATGCACAGTTTCGGGCCAGAAACGAAACGATGCACAGTTTCGGGCCAGAAACGAAACGATGCACAGTTTCGGGCCAGAAACGAAACGATGCACAGTTTCGGGCCAGAAACGAAACGATGCACAGTTTCGGGCCAGAAACGAAACGATGCACAGTTTCGGGCCAGAAACGAAACGATGCACAGTTTCGGGCCAGAAACGAAACGATGCACAGTTTCGGGCCAGAAACGAAACGATGCACAGTTTCGGGCCAGAAACGAAACGATGCACAGTTTCGGGCCAGAAACGAAACGATGCACAGTTTCGGGCCAGAAACGAAACGATGCACAGTTTCGGGCCAGAAACGAAACGATGCACAGTTTCGGGCCAGAAACGAAACGATGCACAGTTTCGGGCCAGAAACGAAACGATGCACAGTTTCGGGCCAGAAACGAAACGATGCACAGTTTCGGGCCAGAAACGAAACGATGCACAGTTTCGGGCCAGAAACGAAACGATGCACAGTTTCGGGCCAGAAACGAAACGATGCACAGTTTCGGGCCAGAAACGAAACGATGCACAGTTTCGGGCCAGAAACGAAACGATGCACAGTTTCGGGCCAGAAACGAAACGATGCACAGTTTCGGGCCAGAAACGAAACGATGCACAGTTTCGGGCCAGAAACGAAACGATGCACAGTTTCGGGCCAGAAACGAAACGATGCACAGTTTCGGGCCAGAAACGAAACGATGCACAGTTTCGGGCCAGAAACGAAACGATGCACAGTTTCGGGCCAGAAACGAAACGATGCACAGTTTCGGGCCAGAAACGAAACGATGCACAGTTTCGGGCCAGAAACGAAACGATGCACAGTTTCGGGCCAGAAACGAAACGATGCACAGTTTCGGGCCAGAAACGAAACGATGCACAGTTTCGGGCCAGAAACGAAACGATGCACAGTTTCGGGCCAGAAACGAAACGATGCACAGTTTCGGGCCAGAAACGAAACGATGCACAGTTTCGGGCCAGAAACGAAACGATGCACAGTTTCGGGCCAGAAACGAAACGATGCACAGTTTCGGGCCAGAAACGAAACGATGCACAGTTTCGGGCCAGAAACGAAACGATGCACAGTTTCGGGCCAGAAACGAAACGATGCACAGTTTCGGGCCAGAAACGAAACGATGCACAGTTTCGGGCCAGAAACGAAACGATGCACAGTTTCGGGCCAGAAACGAAACGATGCACAGTTTCGGGCCAGAAACGAAACGATGCACAGTTTCGGGCCAGAAACGAAACGATGCACAGTTTCGGGCCAGAAACGAAACGATGCACAGTTTCGGGCCAGAAACGAAACGATGCACAGTTTCGGGCCAGAAACGAAACGATGCACAGTTTCGGGCCAGAAACGAAACGATGCACAGTTTCGGGCCAGAAACGAAACGATGCACAGTTTCGGGCCAGAAACGAAACGATGCACAGTTTCGGGCCAGAAACGAAACGATGCACAGTTTCGGGCCAGAAACGAAACGATGCACAGTTTCGGGCCAGAAACGAAACGATGCACAGTTTCGGGCCAGAAACGAAACGATGCACAGTTTCGGGCCAGAAACGAAACGATGCACAGTTTCGGGCCAGAAACGAAACGATGCACAGTTTCGGGCCAGAAACGAAACGATGCACAGTTTCGGGCCAGAAACGAAACGATGCACAGTTTCGGGCCAGAAACGAAACGATGCACAGTTTCGGGCCAGAAACGAAACGATGCACAGTTTCGGGCCAGAAACGAAACGATGCACAGTTTCGGGCCAGAAACGAAACGATGCACAGTTTCGGGCCAGAAACGAAACGATGCACAGTTTCGGGCCAGAAACGAAACGATGCACAGTTTCGGGCCAGAAACGAAACGATGCACAGTTTCGGGCCAGAAACGAAACGATGCACAGTTTCGGGCCAGAAACGAAACGATGCACAGTTTCGGGCCAGAAACGAAACGATGCACAGTTTCGGGCCAGAAACGAAACGATGCACAGTTTCGGGCCAGAAACGAAACGATGCACAGTTTCGGGCCAGAAACGAAACGATGCACAGTTTCGGGCCAGAAACGAAACGATGCACAGTTTCGGGCCAGAAACGAAACGATGCACAGTTTCGGGCCAGAAACGAAACGATGCACAGTTTCGGGCCAGAAACGAAACGATGCACAGTTTCGGGCCAGAAACGAAACGATGCACAGTTTCGGGCCAGAAACGAAACGATGCACAGTTTCGGGCCAGAAACGAAACGATGCACAGTTTCGGGCCAGAAACGAAACGATGCACAGTTTCGGGCCAGAAACGAAACGATGCACAGTTTCGGGCCAGAAACGAAACGATGCACAGTTTCGGGCCAGAAACGAAACGATGCACAGTTTCGGGCCAGAAACGAAACGATGCACAGTTTCGGGCCAGAAACGAAACGATGCACAGTTTCGGGCCAGAAACGAAACGATGCACAGTTTCGGGCCAGAAACGAAACGATGCACAGTTTCGGGCCAGAAACGAAACGATGCACAGTTTCGGGCCAGAAACGAAACGATGCACAGTTTCGGGCCAGAAACGAAACGATGCACAGTTTCGGGCCAGAAACGAAACGATGCACAGTTTCGGGCCAGAAACGAAACGAACGCACCCAATCCACTTTTTTGGACCCAATAGTGATGCTTTGATCAGTTTCGTTACTGTGCAAAAATCCATGCGGGGGTTGCATTTAATGCATCGGTACGAGCCGTTAACGAAACGATGCACACTTTCGGTCCAGAAACAAAAACGAACGCACCCAATCCACTTTTTGGACCCAATAGTGATGTTTTGATCAGTTTCGTTACTGTGCAAAAAACCATGCCGGGGTTGCATTTCATGCACCGGTTCGGGCCGTTAACGAAACGATGCACAGTTTCGGGCCAGAAACGAAACGAACGCACCCTATCCACTTTTTGGACCCAATAGTGATGTTTTGATCAGTTTGGTTACTGTGCAAAAAACCATGCCGGGGTTGCATTTAATGCACCGGTTCGGGCCGTTAACGAAACGATGCACAGTTTCGGGCCAGAAAGAAACGAATGCACCCAATCTACTTGTTTGGACCCAATAGTGATCTTTTGGTTTGTTTTTGTCAGTTTCGTTACTGTGCAAAAGACCATGCCATGGTTGCATTTAATGCACCGGTTCGTGCCGTTAATGAAACGATGCGCAGTTTCGGGCCAGAAAGAAACGAATGCACCCAATCTACTTTTTTGGACCCAATAGTGATATTTTGGTTTGTTTTTGTCAGTTTCGTTACTGTGCAAAAGACCATGCCATTGTTGCATTTAATGCACCCGTTCCGGCCATTAACGAAACGATGCACAATTTCGGGCCAGAAATGAAACAAGTGCACCCAATCCACTTTTTTGGACCCAATGGTGATGTTTTGGTTTGTTTTTGTCAGTTTCGTTACTGTGCAAAAGACCATGCCATTGTTGCATTTAATGCACCTGTTCCGGCCATTAACGAAACGATGCACAATTTTGGGCCAGAAATGAAACAAGTGCACCCAATCCACTTTTTTGGACCCAATATTGATGTTTTGGTTCATTTTTGCCAGTTTTGTTACTTTGCAAAAATCCATGCCGGGGTTGCATTTAATGCACCGGTTCGGCCTATTAATGAAACGG
>OAMR01001151.1:0-26044 GCA_900205405.1 Echinochloa crus-galli
GAGTCGAAGCTTCTCCGCCGCTTCCCCACGCCGCCTCCTCGTCGGAGCAAGCTGCCCGCGCAAGCACCTCGCCGCCGAACTCCGGCCGCAGGTCGTTCTCCCTCCCCGACACCGCTCCGGTCGATTCCACCGCACCAGTAGCGCCGCACGGAGGTGAGCACCGTCCGCGACCATCTTTTGTACGCTCCCTCACTCCCTAGGCCGCCCCACCATGAAGGCCGGCAATGGCCGACCGCCGACCGCCACCGCGCACCACTCACACCGCCGCCTCCGTCGACTTGAACCCCCGGGGTCAACTCGCCGTTCCGCCCTGGTGGCGTAGCCGCAATCTGCGTAGCAAACCGAGTCCCCTAGCTCGAGTTAGCCCAACTCCGGCGAGCCCGCCGTCGCGCGGTCGCAGCGCCGCCGCCTCCCCTGTCCGCCGCCGGCGACTCAACCTCCCCCATTTAACCCGAGCCGTCCGATCCCGATCGCACGGCCGCCACGCGTCCCCTAATGCTAATTAGGGCAGTCCCAACCCAATGACTAGGATGGTGTCCATAGAATTAAATGAGGTGCCACATAAGATAAAAGATGACGTGACAAGTGATTAAATGAAGAAAGAGAAGAAAACTGAGTCTTGCATGAGACATGGTTTCTACACGACATCCAAGACAAAGGATGCTTCGATTTGGCAATACCTCCACTGGAGTGTATTCCACACAGTCCCTGTATAAGATCATTAATTTCAGAGGTGTGAGGCAAGTGTACTACCTAGAGAAAAGAAGAAAAATAGAGAATAAAACTTGTCTTTTCTGCTTTGAAAATGAAAGCCTGCACCTCTTTCTTCACGGTGTTGTTGCCAACAGAGTTTGGCATACTTTAGATGAGGAAGCAGACTTAAGCTATGAAGCAGTGGCTAATCTTTGGCTTGATGATAAAAAATATGCTGTCAGGAACATGGTCCATGCAGCAGCCCTTCGGGGAATTTGGAAACTGAGAAATTGTATTTGTTTTCAGGATCATTGCTGTCTAGGTTAAGAAAGGCTGGGAAATTAAAAATACAGAGGCGGCCATGGCCTGAAAAAGGCTGGGAAATTAAGAAGGCGCAAAAATAAATAGCACTGCTTCATGGAGAAGTAGTTGCTTCCAAATGAACTCACAAACGTGGATGCGAAAGGGAAATAATGCTGGATGACACCTAGCACACAGGTTGGCATTGAAAAATCGAGCAAGTATATATATATCGATCGGGTCCTAGGATGCATTAATGTGTTTTCTTTTTTCTTACTAGTGATATGCTTTTTTATTCAGCAGGCCATGTTGAAAACATACGCTTTCCGGAGTTGAAGTTGGAACAAAAATATGGATTTTTTCGTTAAATTGTTTATATGTGGATGTCAGTTGCTGATTGTCGTTAATTACACTTATCAGAGCTCTGGATGCCTGGATCGAAGAATAAACTTATATACTAGACTGTAATTTCTTTTTTCGGCTCAAGTATATATACTGCACGGCTTAGGCTGATGGACAAACACAGGAGATCATGAATTAATGATGATGTCAGTGCAGGTGCAGCAGACTAACCCCTTGAATTGATACTGGAGCTGTCTATGGAATTCCCTTGTTGTGACTGCTGGTGGTTTGATCTTCATATGTTTGGTCAATTATATTGGCCTGCATACGTGACCGACAGCTTTAGTCCAGCCGTGCACACATATGTAGAATTGTAGACCATCGCGTGCGTGCGTACGTACTACGTCTGTCTCGGTGTCTCCTCTTGTTTATATCCTTTTGTGCCGGTGGAGTTTGCGACCATTTCGTGCGGTACAAAATAAACTAGTACTGTACGGTTTAGCTAGGAGATGACAACCAAGAGACTAACCTTTGATTCTTGGAGCAAATGGAGCTCTAGTGTATGTAATATAGGGAAACTCTCTCCTGCCTGAGTTGGAATCATGAACGCAAATGAAAAGAAATACAGAGGCGGCCCAGGAAGGCTGGAAATAAAGCACACAAATAAATAGCATTGCCACAAACTGGCTGTTGCTTCCAAATGGACTCAACGCAAACATAGATGTGAAAGGGAAATGCATGGTGGATATATAACACGGCGTACATGCTGGCACTGCAAAACTGAACAAGAATAAAAGACAAGGAGGATACACGCAAGACGCGACGAAAGTAGAGATGCATAGTTAATTAGAAGTAACAAGATTATTGAGATGAACAGAGAAAAGGGGAGACAAAAGCCGTATAGACTCAGTAAAGCTACACCTTTTTTTTACAGTACCAATTTCCAACATTACAAACTTATGAATCAAACTTTCATTCTTTCTTTTCCTTCATAAATCTCACCAACTAATTCTGAAAAAGGTATATCACCTCGATCGTCTTTGAATAGCACCCTGGTTAAATGGTGTTCTGTATGATATGTCAGTTTAAAAGGTTATAAACTATAGTATATTATAGGATTTTTTCTCTGATTAAGTGATTTTTGATGTTTTTTTCCTTAAGATCATATTTGAAAACGTAACTTTCATTTTTTCAGAGTTTACGCTGTAACAGTAGTATGGAATTTCCATTCGATTGTTTAAATATGGATGTCACTTGCTGAATGGTACTATATCATTTTTAATTAAACTAACATCAACTCTGGAGTCTGGACGATATTAAACTGATATGCTAGCTAGTAATTTCTTGAAGGCTACAGGAGGGCAGCAGTGTGTGTCTATTCATCTGGTGTGAATAGAAAAGATGCCTCCCAAATTGGAGGGGAAAGCTACACATGTTGACGATCAAAAATTAAAAATGCCTCTATCACACACTAGCATATATTATGAGATGCATTAGACCATGCATAATATGATCTCGAAAGCTCAATTAAAGTGGAACAAATTAAAATACTTGTAATGTATTCTGAAAAATGGAATGCTAGAGCACAGCAAACTGCAGTGTGAAGTAGATAGATAAACTGCATTATACAAATTACAAAACAAAAGGGATGAAAACGAGCATTACGAGACAAGAGGAGGGTGCATGTAAAGTAGAGCAGGGTTGTTTCACAATAGGCAAACAATCTCTAGCAGCAGAATCGTTTCTTATACAAAAGTAAAGGGACGAACGGCAATGTGAAACCTTGTCTTCTCTGACTATGCGTGCCTTTCTTCATCCTCGAGCTCCAAACTTCATTATCAAGCTGCATGATCAAATCACAACAACTCCCGCATTAAAAAATTAAGTAGAAAATAATAACATAGCACCTGGTCTCAACTGTCAACAAGTACTTTATACTAGCAGCGAAGCATGAACAGCGTGAGATGACCGTTTCCCTCGTGTCGTCCCTTTCTTTTGTCTCCTTCCTTTCTTCTTCGTCGTCTTCGTCTCTCCACTCGTCTCCATCAACCAACGCGGCTTCAATTCCTCGCCCTCACGCATACATAAACGACCGAAGCCAACGTTCCCCACGCTCGCGTGCTCTGTTTCCCATTTCCATTTCGTCGCCTTGCCTGCCCTGTTTCCAGTTCCAGCGGCTCAGTCAGCAAGGGAGAGCTCTCACAACAACTAACTCTGCTTGCTTCACCATCGCCATGGCCGACCGCGTCCACCCCGTGCCGGCGCCACCGTCTCGACTACCCGATCAACCACCCGCCGACGCCGACGCCGGTGCCGGCGCGGCGGCCACGGAGACGACGCCGCTGCAGCTGCACCCGTCCTTCAACCAGCGCCCGCTCTCGCCGCCGCCGGGAACCTACATCATCCAGGTGCCAAAGGACCAGGTCCTCCGCGTCCCGCCGCCGGACCGCGCGCGCCGCTACAAGAAGCTCGCCGGCCGCCCGGCCCGGCGCCGCTGCCTACGCCGCGCGTGCTGCTGCACCTGCGCCGCCGCCCTCCTCCTCGTCCTCCTCGCCGCCGCCTTCGCTGGCGCCGTCTACCTCATCTTCCGCCCCCGCGCGCCCACCTTCTCCGTCGCCTCCCTCTCCATCCGCGGCCTCGCCGACGGCGGCGGCAACAACCTCACCGCCGCCGGCGGCTGCTGCTCGGGAAGGTGCTGCGGACGTGGACGGTGGACGTCAAGGCGCGGTGCGACGTCGCCGTCGACAGGCTCGCCGGGAACGCGACGGCGGTGAACAGGGGGTGCAGCGTCAAGGTCAAGCCGCTCTGGTGGTGGTGGTGAGCTGGTACGGTGATCGCCGCCGGCGAATGGCGTCGCTCGCGTAAATCCACATGCATGCATGGTTAATGCCGCCCTAAACAACAAACGGCTAGTAATTACTACTAGGAGGCAGCAATGGTGCATTCAACACAGAGATTACTGGCAGGTTACCTGTTAAGTACAGTAATTCCTTTTTTTTATTTCTAGACTAGAGAACAATTTTTGGGTTGCATTTGGAGTTGATGAGAAGGAAGGCTGTCAGTGATTCAGTATACAGAATGCTCGATCGGTTGCAGATGGTTGCTGATGTAAATGGTGGAATTAATATTACAGCTAAATTTAGCTACTGTACAGAAGAAAAGTAAATAATCGGATCATTTTACTTTGCGCCCCCAAGACTAATGAGGGCTACCTACTGTGAATGTGATGGTGATGAAATTTTAAGTTGAGTCGGCGTTGATGTAACATGTAAACCGTACTGTGTAGCCGAGTCAGTCGTCCCGTACGGCAGTTTTCCACCAACTTAATATTGAGTCAGTCTTCATCTCCTCTTGCGTTTTCTGAACGATATAATCGAACTTTTACGGTTGCACTGGGGATGGCGATTGCATATGTAGGGGGTACCTAAAGCCTATTTGATCTTGTTCTTAAGATAAAAATGCATACAAATGCTAATTTTCATTTATTCCAAAGCACTAGACATGTATATGTGCAAGCCCCATTACTATCTAAAAACAAATGTATATGTGCAAAGTAGTCCATGCTCATGAAAGGCTGTTTGTCCATGTCTCCCTGACCGCGTGCACTAATTACCAGTTAATATAGCTAGCATCATCGGGCCTGTCCTGTTGCTTGTTTTCTTGTGTCAGGTCAGGCCGGCGTAAAATACACCGGCGGTCCTCGAACTTGTCCAACTATCAGAATGCATATTTGAGTCCTTGAACTTGGTAAATTGTGTCATCTAGGTCCAAACTTACAAAAATACCCCAATGTTATTGATGTTTGTCCATCTCTTGATCTATAATTATCGATATGGTACAATCAAATAAAGTTATTTAATTATTGTCATGGAAATTTCATGCTTAATTGGCAGCCATGTCATCATGCATAGGGGTATTTTTGGAACGTTGGACCTAGATGACACAGTTTAGCAAGTTCAGGGACTCAAATGTGCATTTTGAGAGTTCGGGGACCTAGATGACACATCGGGACAAGTTCGAGGACCGCCGGTGTATTTTACTCTTTTTATATATATACGGACCCACTCGATCGGAGTCTCAGATGGAATTAGCGCTATGTATACATTATTAGAGAACTCTTATTAAGCCTGTTAATTACTAGTCCTAAAAGTCTCAGCTCAGCTGCTGGCGCGACGGGCGATATATGAACAATTCAACGAGAAATGGTGCGCTGCAAGAAAGCTGTGTTTCGCTACCCCAAAAAAAGGAGAGAAAATGATGTAAGAAATGTCATATATAATTATTCTGTGTTTTCATTCATATTTTTCCTTGTAACCAGTTGTCCAGTTGTATCTATCTATCTAGTTGCATCAGCAAATTAGATAAGTCAAGCAAGTAGCTCCGTTCCGTTTCCGTCCAGGGATGGGAATGGGCCGGATCAACAGCCAACAGGGCAGGGCAGGGGAGGGCAGCTCTTCTGTTCTCTTCTGTTATGTTCTGCACTCCATCCATCGTAGCCAAGCAAGAATAATGGTCAGGCTCAGGCCAAACTGCGCCCTGGAGCGATACAATACATGCATGCGTTTCTGCATCTTCATATGATATCAACGTGGATGAATGGGAGCTCCATTTTCTGAAATATACTACAACACAGGCAGAGCTCTAATTTCTTGAAATTTCGTGCATTCCAAAGCAGCACAATTCGTGCATACGGAGAGCTGGTACTAGCTCTCGTATATAGTCCAGCCCTCCATACTATGCTGCGTTAGTCTATGTCTTAATTCTTAAGGCTCGACTCGGCTGGCCCGAGTGATGAACAATTGTTTTCTTTATCTTTTCTTCTTGGAAGGGAGCGATGAACAATTCAACGAACGAAAGCAGCGTTTTCATTCACCCATCGCCCTCAAGCCTCAGGTACGTCGCCTACTGATTTGGTCTAAACTGGACCTTTTTTGCAACCGTCCTGCACTGCAGCTGTTTATCTAGTCATGTATGTCTGTCTGTATGTCACAGCATCGGTACATGCATGGAGTATTAAATGTAGATAAAATCAAAAACTAATTGCACAATTTTATTGTACTCTGCGAGACGAACATTTTAAGCCTAATTAATTGATTTTTGGATAATTTTTCACAAATACAAACGAAATGCTACAGTAGCGCAATGATTACGAAGTGACATCTTACTCCCAAATTCAACCTCCCAATTCTAACATCTAAACACCACCTTAATCGATTTCTCCCAGCTCTACAAAGAAACAGCTAGTGTCTTCTATGAGAAGATAAGGAGACTTGATCGATCAGGTTAGAAGAGATCATGACACGATCAGGCATAGCTCGATTGATGTAATTTGGTCAGCTTCACCAAGATCGGTGCTCTGACCAAGCTAAAGCTTGGAGTTGATCAGGAAGTTCAGAAACCAGCAGTTGCTGAAACCCTGAGTTGCCAATTAAGAACGAATGAACGATAGTACTTGTGTATTCGAAAAAATATGGCCATGCGTTTGTCTGTCTGTGTCACTATAACTCTTAGGCCCAACTCGGCTGGCGTTAGCAATGAATAATTCTTTTCCTTTTTCTCCTTTTCTCTCTACTCTTCCTTTTCTTTCAGGGGACGGAGCGATGAACAATTTTATGTTCAACGAAAGCAGTGTTTTTATGGACGAGCCCCATCACCCTCATGGACGTCACTTACTGATCTTGTCTAGGCTGAACTCTTGTTGAAACCGGCCTGCCTTGCAACTGTATTTCAATCGACATTGTCGATCTAATCCTCTCTGTCAGTCATCTTTGTGTTTCTTCCACCTAGAGCCCACGACAGCCGCTGTAGCCTTTTGGGCTGGGAATCTGGGAATGGGTGGGCTTTACTTCGGTCTTTCGGTCAATTCGATTAACCGCGGCCCAAAATTGAATTACCCGTAATTGACTCGGTTAATGCTAACTGCTTACCAATTTGTGACCGAAATATTCAGTTTTGGTCATTTCAGTCTCGGTTAGCGATCCAAATGTATGCATGCATTTGTGCATGGCACCAGTACTGGTCCTGTACCCCTGTATGTTGGATCGTGGCATTATTACGCTCATCAATGTGTCATGCATGCATCTCACTGGATCTGATATTGTCAACAAATAAATCAGTTTGAAATTAAAGGTTGTACAGCAAAATGAAGTAGAGGTTCATCTAAAAATTATATAAACACAAACGAAGCCAGAAGAGATAGATCGAACTGAGATGCTGCTGATGGCATCTTGACTTGAACACCACTGCCACTATTTATGTGGAGTTGCCGCTTAAGCATGCATGATTAGATTCTTTGTAGACACGACACATGACAAAAGTAACCCTTTAGTGGGGTGCAAGTGCAAAATGCTGGGGGCTTGGGGCTGGAATGGTAGCTGGAAACATAATTCAAAGGTGTTGGCCCTTTTTGCAGTTGCAAGTGAAGCCTGCTTCGCTACCAGAGCAGTGAGACCCAGCTGCTCTAGCTCTACAGAGAAGAGCAACTGATATGTGAGACCAACATATATATACACCCCACGCCGCGAGGAGCAACCTCCATCCGGATGATTAATTATTAGGAACCAACGGATACCGATTACAACAACGACTGTAAGTGTGGAGAAAATGATTACTCACGTATTTGTCCTCCTTAGCTCTTAGCCAAGGCTCCATTATCCTGGCCAACAAAGTCTGTGGTGAATATATACAACATTATGTATTTGTGACTTAAGGGATCACAATTCACAACAAACATAAAGATTATCTTCCTTCAAATCAAATACTAGGTCAAATCCCTCTTCCCTTATTAAGCCTTTGAATTAATTAAGTACGTGTGTGGTAAACCACTTGTACTTCCATTTGGATCGCTAATTAAGCAGTGCTATTCATTGATTGCCTTTAGGCCACCATGCATATCCATATGTACTGTACCATTTTTCTTTGCAGGATCTTAATAACCCATCAACAATTCGATATTGAATCCTATATATGTGGAGGAATGTTTTGGATTGTGTTGTAAGCTATGATAACCACAACATGTGTGTTTTCTTTGTGCTTTTGATTTTTGCTGAAGAGTGAAGGTAGCTTGTTGTGCACATACATGTAGCACATGGCAGTACTCCTTTTCATTGTAACACCCAAAATACTCAAATTTAAAATTTTTGGCATTTAATTAATTATTTAATGCTTTCACCTATTTTATAAAGGCTAAATAATAATTTTCTAAAATTTAAAATCAAATATAAGTGATAGAAAATTATTATTTAGCCTTTATAAAATAGGTGAAAGCATTAAATAATTAATTAAATGCCAAAAATTTTAAAATTGCATCTTGTCGGTGTTACAAACCTACCCCCCTTAAGATGAATCGCGCGCCGAAGCTTCCTTTCCCCCACGCGCCTTCTTAACCCGACCCGCACCGCGCCCTGCTCCCACCAACCCCTTCGCCCCTACCCTAGCGCCGCCACCTCCTCTCGGTGCGCTGCGCCGCCGTTCACCATCGCCCGAGCCGCCCGCCGCCCCGATTCACCGCCGTTGAGCCCCCTCAGGCGAAGCTGAGGCCACTGCGAGCTCCGACGGGCCGAACCGCAGCTCCACCGCCGCTTCTCGTCGCCGACCCGTGGCTGGAGCACCCCCCCGACGCAGAGCCGAGCGCCGCCGCCGTTCAAGCTCCGCCGGCCGCCGTGGATCCTCTTCTGCGGCGCCACTCCGTCCAATTGGGCCATCCCATCATCACCGTGCGTCGGTAACGATCCTCCCCGCCCACTCCTTGCGTTTGCTTACGCTTCCGAACAGCACCGCACACGCGCACAGGGCCCTCCGCCCGCCGGCGAGCTTCGCCTGTCACCTCCACCCCTTAATCGACGACGAGATCACCCCCAGGGGGCTCGCCGTCCCCTCCTGAGCACGTAGCACCTGACCCCGACCCAATTGGTGATCTGTAGCCCGAGATCCACTCCTCGCCGGCGATGCGCCGCCGCGGTCGCGCCAGCACCGCCGCGCTCTCTTTCCTCGCCGGCGACCCAATCGTCCCTTGAACCCTAGCCGTCCGATTCGCATTCAGCGGCCGAGATTTGATCTGACCGAGTCAGAATACCGGTCAACCCGGTCCTCCCTGTCATTTTTCCTAAAGAGTCCCTCTGTTTCTTGCAAATTAACCCGCGGTCCAATTTAAATCAAAATTAATTACGAATAGGTCCTGTTTTATTCGTTTAGGCCCCTGGAAATTTTAAAACTTTGCCAGCAAGCCCCCGAATCTTAGAAACGCTATAACTTTCACGTTTTAGCTCCGATTTGCGTGATTTTCGCGCTCATGTGTTCGTAGCGAAGCGTAGATTATTTCTAGCTCCTGTTTTTGTACTGTTTTTACTGTTGGTGTACTGTTTCTAATAGAATTAAATTGTTTGCATGTGATGATTGCTTTGGAATGCGTGCGTGGTGATCGTGTCCAGTCGGTGAGCCCGTAGCTTTGGACTTCGAGTACGTTGAGGACGTGCCGGAGCAGGAGTTTCAGCAGCAGCCTTATTCCGAGGAAGGCAAGTTATAGCACGGACAATCCTTGCTATCTACTCACTCTTTTAATACACTATTCATTACATACGCATGTGTCTAATATTGTTTACCATTAAGGTCGTACCTTGCATTTATTTCCCTGTCCTTGTATTCCTATGGGTTTTTGCATATGGGTAGCATTTTGCTAGGCGCAGCTACTGTCTCCTTTATTTAACTGTTAAACTTGTATTAAAACTATGGATATTTATTCATGCTTAATGTCACTTACACATTAATTGGGTTACAACCGGGTATTCATTCACATGTAGTAACTTGGACAAAAAATAAACGAACCAACTAAAAGTGCTAATGCAGTTAAGCCGAGTCTAGCCTTTTTGAGCCTTCATAACCCGTGCTATACTTGCTAAGTAATTTCCATTACTTACACTTGCTGTTATTACTATTTTTGGGCAAAATCCCGGACGGGTAATAGATTGGAGTCAGGGCTGATTATGTGTGGAGTTTCCAGAGGATTTGCCGTACTTCTGAGTTGGCGTTCTCCAGTCAGAGTCCCTGTGGGATTGCGGCTACACTTAGAGAGAGTTTATGTCTTCCGCTGTCCACGTGTATTTCATTTATGCAAAACTCTGATGTAATCGCTACTTTATGATGAGAATAAAGCATTGTACTCTGATTTTTACCATATTTGTTCGCTATATGTGTCTGTGGACTTCCTGGGCACACATATGGCCACATTCGGGTTTTGTGTAAATCCGGGTGTGACATAATCAAGCATGCATGAACAATAGATACCGTACTCTACGCCTACCTTGTAACTTTGGTGAGCGCTGTACTGCTAATTTCTGAGCTACGCAGCCTTGCATAGGACTAGCTAGCTACATATATAGGCATGCCTAGGGTTAATTGACATTATGTGGAGTACTGGCCGGGTTGGTTAGGTCCAAGGATGGGGATGGGAGTAGATGGACCTTCTCTATTAACTTGAGGAGCCTAATAACCTAAGCTACTTCAGAACCGTGCTCAAGGAGATATACATCACACACATGTGGTACTGTTATGTTCTAGCACTAAAGCCCATGAAGAACACTATGCTAGTAGTCAGGCTGATTATGCTGTGGAGTTTCCCGAGGATTTGCCGTACTTCTGAGTTGGCGTTCTCCCAGTCAGAGTCCCTGTGGGATTGCGGCTACGCTTAGAGAGATGTACTAGTCTTCCGCTGTCCATGTTTTTCATTTATGCAAACTCTGATGTAATCGCTACTTTATGTTGAGAATTAAGCATTGTACTCTGATTTTTACCATATTTGTTCGCTATATGTGTCTGTGGACTTCCTGGGCACACATATGGCCACATTCGGGTTTTGAGTAAATCCGGGTGTGACATTCATCGTGACGTGATGATGTTTTGGCCGTGACGTACGCAATACTAGTTCCCACATACTACTTCATAGGCTTTGTTTCATAGCATATGTTTTTGTGCATAGCCTTTTTTAGTATCATTATCACTCTCTTAGTGTTCAAGGGATCAAAAGACATAGCACTACATATATAGTTATCTGCTAGAAGAAATGGAAGGGGCATATATGTATGTAGTGATGATGGGGGACCATGCACACGCTCCATTTGGCTTCCAACTTCCAATCCATGAACGAGGAATCATGACACGCGGTCAGAGAAAATGATTATGCTCGATTACATTGGATGTTGGATGATGATAGATGGTTATAAATGGAAGTACAAGTGGCTTACCACACACAACAAAAAGGAACCTTAAGTGGAATTTTAATGTCCACAAGTCATATCATAACCAGCATATATATGATTTGTATAACCTATTAGTGCACCTCTTTTGAATCCAGATTTTTTTTCCCAGTATGTATCCACCAATAATGTACGTTATTGCTAAAAAAAATCATTGTACTAAGCATGAAGAATCATATTGATAGTGACAGTCCAATAAACAAAATTAAAGGTGTGGTCATACATGCATAAATGCCACAAAAAGGAAAATATCAGGTGCTACTTTTTGCCGGCTCTGCTGAACTGTATACATGATATACAAATAACCAAAAAGATCCATGTATATAGATGCATGGAGATAGTATATATGTATTTTTGTACAGGTACATTATGTTAAGCACAGGCTGAACAAGAAAATTTTCAATAATCTTTTTAAACACGGTACATGAAAAACTACTGTCCTGATTAAAGTTTATTTTTTGAAACTGAGATGATCGATTAAAGTTTATAATAATGTGAAATTGAGTATGAATGCAGAAGGGTAGAAAGCGATGCGTGCATGATGCGTGGTCCTTGGGTTGAGCAGAAAGGTTGATGGAGGCATAATTTCGCCCATCAATGTTCATCCGCGTTGGATGCGATCATCTGTATGTTATGCTTGTATTATTGGCCCAAGGGATTGCTCAGAGGACCATGGCCAGGGAGAGCAAGAGCCATACCTGTTGTGTGAACACGCAAAAGCTTTGCGCCATTTTTATTTAAAAGAAGGGCTCAAAAATCCACCAAAAGAATGTGCTGAAGCCTCATGGAGGAGAACCTGAGCTCTGAAATTAGCAGTTAGCATCGCCATCTATCATGGATATGGAAAAATTGTCCCCTCAACCAACCGATGAACTAGATGAGATCCTCCTCCCCTCTCGTGGACCACCTGACACACCATCCTTTTTCTTGTACTAATATTTTAACTAAGCTAACTTCACAGTTGTATATATTTCATTTCCCTTGGGAGTTTTTCATCTCACGCCAAGAGGACCTATGACTTTGACCGTACCTCCGTAATAATGTGAAAACGTGTGATGGGAGATCAAACACGCAGAACCCTCTCCTCACACAGCTACTACTGTTCAGCATTGGTGTCTGGTGGTACTGTGTGACATTATACCATCAAACAGGCAGTAGCCTGCTGCTTTCTTTTGTCTGGTGTGTCGCTTGTTAGCTAATGATGCCCCCATTGCTCCATTATACTCTAGTCCAGAAGCAGCAGCTTCTTGGTGCTAGAAAACATATCCGGCCGTATGTACTATCTTAATGCTCCCGAGTCAGCAGAGATGACCACAATCAGCAGAAAACAAACTGCATAGTATAACTAACTTAGGGGCTGTTTGGATCCATGGGCAAATGACAAATGGCAAAAAATTTACCATTTTTTTTGCCATTTGCCTCCAAACACCCCCATGGCAAAAGGGCAAATAAAAAATGAGATGGCAAAAATCTTTTGACTCAACATTGTGGCAAAATTGGGCAAAATAGCAAAACTTTTGCCATTTGCCTCCAAACACCCCATGGCAAAAGGAGGGAGAATGGGGTTTAAATGGGTTTTTGCCAAAAATTTTGCCATTGGATCCAAACACCCCTAATGACAAAACTTTTGCTATCTTTTCTTGAGGATAAAAGTTGTGCTCTTTTCGCTCTTCCCGGTGGATCCAAACAGCCCCTTAATTTAACCCTTCAGTACACAAAGTATGGGGATTAGTGTACAGCGTTCCCGTTACAAAACAAAAACACATACATTCCAGACGGAGGACGCAAATGGGGCGGCCAGCTGCCAGCGCACATGACCTGGCACGCTCCGTGCATACTGACAGCAAAGATTCTGCTACAATGCTGCCAGCAATCTCAAAAGCCCCTACTGTGCCTTGCTGACACACAAGACAACCAAAAGTTTTTACACCATTTCCCAGCATGGCTCATTGAACAACCTGTGATGGCAAGAAACAAACAAAGGCAAAGCCCAGAGGCACCGCCAGCTGCTGTTTTCTCCAGCCTTGGTTTCCCCATGTCCACAAGCAGCAGCATTCCAGTGTGAGCTTGCTTCTGTCTGTTCTACCTACAGACACCCATACTTGGCATCACCTGTCCACCAAGGTATCACTTCGCGTGTGTGCAGGTAGCTAGTTTAACTTACTGTAGATGCATACATATGCTTGTGATTGCAGCAAGTGCTACTAATTTACTAGTAGTGTACTACTCAATGTTGCTTCTCATTTCGCAGAGTTCAAAATGAGTCAATGTATAAATGAATGCATCTACTTTTCTTCGTTAATAGTCTAGGTCCCCACTGACAGCTCTACATTACACTTATAATATTTCTAACCAACTTGACAATTGACAACCATGCTAGAATACTAACAGAGAAAAAGATAAGCTTTGGAACTTTTCAAACAGAGCGTTCTTGAATCCTTCTGTTCAGCTCATATCACATCTTTTCTTCATTGATAGGTCTTCAATGACAGCTCTTCAAGAAACTTACAATACCCATGACTAACTTGGCAATTGAAAACCAAGCCAGAAGAAAAAAGAGGAGCTTAGGAATTTTTCTAACAGAGCATTCTTAAATCCCTCTGTTTAACAATTTGTTTTGTGGATTGGTCATGATTACATTAAGCATACCTTCTAGTTCGTACACTGCAACCACTAAAAAGTGGAACTTGACAAAAATTGGCATTGACAAGAGCGATGCCAGATCATGAAAAAAATACAATTAGAAATTAATTTGTTTCCCAAGCAACAATTGGAATACACAAACATACACAGCGGATTAAAAAACAAATGGCCATGAAATCCAAACTGACGGAATCAGACTAATTACCACAAAACTAGATAAGTAACATGTACATGACTACATCATCTTAGCAGCTGTCTAAAGTCTAAACATTAAATGGAGAAGAAAAAGAAATGAAGTCGGATTGAAACTGGATGAATGAATTTCTCCGACACGGCATGACGCAATGTGCAATGAATGTTACCTCAGCTTTATTAGAAGAAAAAGAAATGAAGTCGGATTGAAACTGGATGAATGAATTTCTCCGACACGGCATGACGCAATGTGCAATGAATGTTACCTCAGCTTTATTGCCAAGCCCATTTTCTTTCGAATACATCAACCCCAAAAAATAACTGAGGATTTCGAATCTGATATAATTAACATTTCCCCCTCCATTGCTTCCTTGGAGATGAAAGGAACTCCCATCATATGAACATGGCAACTATGAACATGAAGAATAGCCATTGCTTGCAGTACAAAATGCAACCTTCAAACCCACCAAAAGAATGGTGCTGAACCCTCATGGAGCAGAACCTGAGCTCTGAAATTAGCAGTTAGCATCGCCCTCACTGATATGGAAAAATTGCTGCCTCAAGTCCTCAACCAACCGATGGACAACCCGGTCGCTAGCCATCACCATCAAATCCTTTAGTTACTAGACTAGAACTCTGCAAAAAGCTCAAAAGAATACTATGCAGCATAATCATTCTCAATCACCGGTTGTGTCCGTGTCCCCAAGGCCACAGGTGCCTGCGTCCTTCCAACCTGCGCCATCTGCAATGTCTCCCCAACCTCCGCATTCCGTTCCATAACCTCCAACTTCCTATCCCTTTTGTACCTCACCAAACACAGCACAAGTGCAGCCAACAGACCCAATGCTATGGCAGCCCCAACCACGCTAACGGCAATCTTCCACGCATTTGAGTTTCCCTTCTTATGGCCTCCCTCAGTCGGTATCGGCGGGGAAATTGTGCCAGGTGGAGCAGGAGCTGGAGCAATCTCACTGGAGTTCACCACAATTGAGATGTGCCCTTGTCGAAACGTGGAGCACACATTGCTTTCCTCCAGGTCCCGGAACTGCGGCGTGCCATTCAAATCGAACACCACACACCGCGGCGCCGCGCTGCCTGCCGCCACCGGCCTGACATCACCGAAAGTGACAGAAATCGGACTACCTGACGCGACAATGTCGAGCTCCTGCAATCCCACGGCCGACAGGTTGGCGGCGTCGTAGGCCAGCAGCCCGAGCACCGGCGCGAGGTAGGTGTACCCGGGGAGCGGGTAGTAGTGGTCCGAGGACTTGCCGAGGTTGTGGTACACGAGCACCACGCGCTCGACGTACGGCTGCACGGAAACGCCGGTGGGGACGGCGAACTCGAAGTAGCCGTGGAGGCCCTTCCGGCGGAGGCTGCCGCTGCGCAGGCGGACCGCGGAGGCCGCAATGCCGGTGAGGTTGGCGGGGAGGGTGGCGTTGTAGACAATGCCGGTGTGCGGGCGCACGAAGGCCCGGTACGCGTAGCCCTGCAGCGCGGCGTCGAGGATCCTGGCGGGCGAGGGCGGCTGCGACGACTGCGCCGCCGCCCCGGCAGAATAGGCAGCCAAGAGCAGCAGCTGGAGGAGGCCGGAGCAGATGGAGAAGCCCATAGCAGTGGCAGCCGCCGGCCGGAGAGCCTGCCCAGGCAGGCAGAGCCGAGTCAGGACGCGCTCCTGGCCCTGCTCTGCTGCAGCCCGCTCGAGTTCGCCCGTAGACTCCTTGAGTTCGGCCGCAGCTCGCCCCAGCACGCCGCGCCGCCGCCGCAGCTGGAACTCTTTGACTGGCCGCAAGGTTTCCCGATCTACTAGGGTGATGCAGTGGTGGAGGCGCTAAGAAATTGGTGCAGCGGAGCCCGATCTCATTTGGGCTCGTGCTCTATTTGGGTGGAGAGAGATTAGCGGCGGCATCTGATTGGGCTAGAGAGAGAAGGGGGATAAATCGTGGGAGAAGACGAGCTGCCAGCTGTGCCTGCCTATGCTGTGCTGTGCATCAGGCTAAAGAAGGCAGGGGGCATGCGGCCCATTATTCAATGGTGGCCCGGCCCAGTCACGGGGAAGAGGGCTGGTTTGGTCTATTTTTTATTTTTTTAATTTTTTTATTTTCAATTTTTATTTCTTTTCACGGGGAAGAATGGTCAGGCTCAGGCAGGCTGTTGCCCGGAGTAATGGTTCACGATCTTCGTACGGTTGCCATAGCTCCATTCTAAGCATTGAGACAGTTTACAGACCTTAACCGATTTCTCTGAATTTTTACGAACAAGCGGCTATTGTGGTGTCTTTTAAATGAGTGTCTAGACTGGCTCGACAAGTAGCCGACAACATCATCCATGTTCTTACATCATCCATGTTCTTCGCCCACAATGCCCATACGGGCTTGGCCCTGATCGTGAAATTCACAAAACAAGCAGTTTCTGAAACCTTCATCTCGATCCGGCCTCTTTTCATGTCTACTACAATATTGCTCTTCCTGCACCCTCCATTCGCTTTCTACAACACAACAGGCCAGCAATTACGCCCGATGTAAAACATAATCTTGGGCTCTTGGCAATGCCTTTGTGTCTCTTTTAGCAACTGGGACAAAGGAACGTGCAGTGGAAAGATCAAAGCAGTCTTCAAACCGACATCAACAGGCAGCAAACCCTTTCTTTGCACAAGCCCTTCAGTGCTCAGATAGCTTTCCACACAAGATTAATGGTACCCATTCTAGCTAGATTGATATACTGTCACAAGATAAATAAGCTCTAGGAGTTTGTAACACTATCATCTGAAAGGCTACATATTCTACCAGCATTAGAAGCTGCAGCATTGCAGTTTCGAAATGACCATCTACCATATATACATAACAAAAGAGAGCCTGCTAATCTCACTACCCATCACTCATTAGCCACCATCATCACTTCTTCCTCCTTTTGGAAGTCCTGGTTGCCCTCGAAGCTCCTGCAGAAGACGCCTCTTGAGCAGCCTCGACTGGCTCGGCTTTAGCACTTCTCATGGTCGTCCTCCTAGGCGCCGCTGCTGACGGACCTGCATTGTTATTTTCTTCCACCAGTTCAGCTTTGACTCCCTTGCGCTTCTTCCTCGATGAACGGCTAGCTGATGCAGTTTGATCCTCCCCAGGCTCATTCACATCATCATCGCTAGCGGCCTCACCATCCTCACGGGGCCATTCGGTACCACAACCTGGACAGGCTCTTGAAGCCTGCATATGAGGATAAATTAGCAAGTCGTGGCTTCTAACACCAAAAAAGGTAACAATGCCAACTAGAATTAGGCGACTACCTTTCGCTGTGAAAACTTGTTCCTCAGACAATACTCATGAATCCTTACGTTGCACCCCTCATTAGGACAGCTAGATGCCTGTTGCAAAACATAAACAACAGAAAAAAAATAATATCACTACTTCAGCAGGTTGTGCAGTGAATTTATAGCAAGAGCAAGGCAGATGGTGAGAATCATGAACACCACGTATCAGTACCTTTATACAAGCTTCGTTACAGACCACACACGATGGGATGTCGTTATCACGGAACCAGCTCCGGAGATCAAGAAATGATCTGATGCCCAGACCAATCTTGCCTGTGGGGGTGTATGACAGCCAACGATCCTGTATCAGTTCATCGAGAGTTTTCTCTTTCTGGCTCATCGTGAAGTTCTTTATGGAAGTAGGAAGACGAGATTGGCTGTCCTGTGAACCGTCCACAATTATGACCTGGGAACAGAACAGTCAACAACTCGTGACAACATATTGCAATCAAGACTAAACTTTCAATCAGTGTACAAATAGTGCTGCCATGTTGTGCCAGAGAAAATACGGAAAGGTGCTACCATTGATGACAATGTAACCAAAAAACAGTATATGAAAGTAATGTGTGCTTACTTAACTGCTTGTACATTTATAAATATCATGAGCTACACCGAGCTGATGGTCACTTAGTATATGTATAAGATGATGTGTGGTGAATAAATACACAAAAACCGACAAATCATGTTCCCAGAATTACTGTATAAGTGTATAACATACCTGGTTATCCAGCCGAACATTGAGGGCATCAATACTGGTTATGCTACCATCAGCTTCCTGCACTACTGCTTCTAACTGCCACAGGAATCATTAGTTGCATCAGTACATCTGAAGGTCAATGCTGCATATGTAATGTCAGATCGAGCGATGCAATGCAAGCTATCACATACCAGTCCCTTGTAGAATGCAATCTGGGGCACAGAATATTTTGTCCCAAGCTTTGATTCTTCATCAGCAATATTGTTAACCACTCCATAATACATCATTCCATCATACTGGTTTATGCATGCTCGCAACTCAAACTGCAAAAATGCGAGCTCCTTGTTGATCTTGAGAAGTGTATCATTGAAAAGTTGTTGATGTGTGGCTGCAAGTAATGATATGGAATAAGTGATTGGAGACTAGACATTTAGTGAAATGAATTAGGAGAAGCTTGCAACCCATAGGCTATAAACTCTCTACGACTGGTACTAGATATATGATTCAGCCAAGTAGCTAACCAGGGCTCAGTTTAACTGAAAATGATTCTAAACCCATGTGGAACGAAGGCCATTCAGATAATGCGTGTGATTTTTTAATTTTGAGCAAAACTTTGAAGCAATAGTCCAAATTCCATATTTCTATTTTTTTTATGAGCAAGCAAGTGTAGCTACTTCTGGATCAGACAAAAAAATGTTTGTCTCAAGGTGCAACACTGGGCAATGAGTTTATATAGTGAGCACGAGCAGGTGAAGAGAGACCAAGTTAAATAAGAAATGATGACTAAGGTCCAACAAGTAAAAATCAATGCGTAAACAAGGTGCTAGCAGCCTTCAAAGGGCAAGCTTTTTTGTGCCAAAGAAAGAGAAAAGGGAAAATAAGCGGCATCAGGCTTTGTAAATAGCAGAATTTGCCCAACAAAATTAGCAAGAGACCAAACATCACTTTTTACTTGAAAAACAGTGGATTTGCTAGACAAACAGAGACATATATATGTACTAGACAAACAGAAATATAAATGTATGTATTCTAAAAGGGAAAAGAGATGTACACAAGACGTATTACCACCACCGCAATAAGCCAAGCGCAGAGAGGATCATTTTCATGGAACAGATGGAAATAGAGCATGGAGCCTAGCCAGCATAGGTTGGTACCAGGGTCCCTGTCGGATACAGCAGCGAAGACCGTGAGGAAGTCGGGCTCGGCAAGGGGGCCGCGAGAGAGCAGCGCCTGCAGCAGGGCGTGATGCCGCTGGCGCCAGGGTAGAGGCGCCATGGTCTGGTTGCTCCCCCTCGCTTGGACTGGGAGATAGGCAAGCACTTGGGAGTAACTTGAACCCTGCTGAGTGTAAGTGAAGGATGGGTTGGCTGGTGTACTCTGGAAGGAAGGGAAAGGAAAACGGGAATGCTGGCTGTGGCTTGCAGTGTAAGCTGCGTGCACCTGCAGCACTGCTCTCACTTGCTGAGGCTATAACAAAGGCCTCCATGTCCTGGTGTCCACAACTCATTTTACTCCACCCCAGAGCACCCGTTCTTTCGTCCACACACGGTATGGTACTCCAGGTGCGGCCGACTTCCGGCGAGCCAGCGACGCCCAACCGGCATTTCGTCGAACACTTGCTGGGCTACGACGGACGCGCAAAGAGAAGAGAGGAGAACATCGATCCGATGACGTACCGGGGTTCTTGCCGGAGACGCCAGCGAAGACGGCGTGGAAGTCGCGCTCGGAGAGAGGTCCGCGGGTTAGAAGCGCCTGCAGCAGGGTGTGGTGCCGCCACGACAGGGGCGCCATGGCTCCCTGCTCTGCTCCCGCTTCCGCTCGGGAATCGGGGGAAGGGGAAGGGGATCGGAGCGGGTACTCCTAGGTTTTGGCCCGATTGGATTAGACCCGACGCGAATCGGGAACCAAACCTCCACGGCGAATTCCTCCGCCCCGGGGAGAGGGGAGGAAGATGAGGGGTGGAGGGAAATCGATTCTGTTGGTGGGAAATTTTTGGGGGGTCGATTGGCGTTTCGCGGGAAACGAAGCGCAACACACGACACACGGGGGGAAAGGAAATGTTTTTTTGTTTTGTTGGGTTGGCAACTGCAGCTGCAACGGCCGTGCATTCGGAATGGGCTGGGCCTCCAGGTTGGTACTGGGCTGGACCACGTGGCTCTGGGACGCCCCCATGGGCCGCAAGTTTCGCGGGCCGGTTTGCTAGATATTTTGGGTCGGCGCCGTTCGACTTTTGGAGGTGGCCAGGCCACCACCTGCTTTGGCAGCCAATGATGGCCGCACACGACACGAAGAGTCCGAAGGAAGTGAATGATCCTTTGCCTTCCTTCCATGGCGCTCGCGCCAACAACCATGGTGCTGGCCGCGGCAAAGCCTCTCTCCTCGTCTCGCCCCCGGCCGCGAAACCACCACCATCTGCCCGGCGTATCTGATCTGCTGTACCCGCAGCAGCAGCAGCGTGGCAGTAGCGGTGGCCGGGCGCGCAACGCCGACCTCCGCTGCCGCCGCCGGCTCCTCACGGCGCGAGGCGAGCGCCCCGACGACGAGGAGGATGACGAGGAAGAGGCGTCTTTGGCGGGTGGTGGGTTCGACGCAGCGGTGGCGCTGTTCAACGGCGGTGAGTACCACGCGTGCCACGACGTGGTGGAGGAGCTCTGGTACGCCGCCGAGGACCCCGCACGGACGCTCCTCCACGCCATCCTCCAGTGCGCCGTCGGATTCCACCACCTCTTCAACCAGGTCCATGTCCATCCGACGACATGCATACTCATTCATCCATCCATGAATTATTCTTCGTTGGATTTGCTGATCGATCCATCCATCCATGAATCCTGAATTTGCTCCATTCATTCGATCGGCGTGCAGAACCACCGCGGCGCGATGATGGAGCTGGGCGAGGGCCTCTGCAAGCTCCGCAAGCTCAACCTCGACGGCCGGCCGTTGGTTTCCATGGTCCCTTGCTTGCAATTGCAAATCGCAATCACAATTTCAGGTAATGTTGCATTCCGAACATGGCAGTGCGAGGTTACTTTTGTTTTGTACTGCCGCGACGTTCATCTCGGATGATGGAGCTGGGTGGAACACGTGCTTTGACTTGGAGCGATCTCGCGGACGGTCCGTGATGCGTCGCGGACGGTCCGTAATTCCGCTCATTTTCTCCAGGAGCTAGAGCTGTTTCGAGTAGACGGTCCGGCCTTCTCTGGCGGACTGTCCGGGGTGATGGTGGACGGTCCGCGGGTGCTTTGCGGACGGTCCGCCGAGCCCCAACGGTCGACTCTGACACACTCTGACAGCGCTTCATAGCCGTTGTAATTCAAACGCGGACGGTCCGCGTGCACGATCCAGAACGGATTTTTCCCCAACGGCTAGTTTTGGGGAGAGGGCTATATATACTCACCCCTCACGGGCATGGGGTCTCTTGGCACTCCGCGGGCATGTGAGTTCTCTTGGCACTTGGGAAAGCTTGAAACACATTCTAGAGCCATTGTTCTTCTCTCTCTCACTCACTTGCTTTGAGGTTGCATTTCTTTGTGAGATTGAGAGCTTATAGTGTATTGCATCAAGGATTTAATCATTGTGGCACTAGGATTCCATTGAGCTCGTGGTTGATTTGTTACTCTTGGAGGTTGCCTCCTCCTAGACGGCTTGGAGCTCGTGATTCCACCGAGCACTTCAAGAAGATTGTGAAGTTGCCGTGGAAGATTGTTGTGAGAGGTCTTTGTGCTCACCTCGCCGGAGTGGTGAAGAGCAACTCTAATGGAATCGAGATTTGGAGCGGTTCATTGGTTCTAACCGGCTTAAAGATCGAGAGGAGTCTTGATAGAGAAGCGGTTGAACGTTGAATCCATCTCAACGTGGATTAGGGGTGACCGGCAAGTCATCGACACCACGAGTTAAACTTGTGTCTCTCACTTGTGATTTGATCCTTGTTTCTTATCTTGAACAATTTACCTTGTGCAAGTTATTTACCTAGAACTTGAATTGTTGCTTGTCATCCTAGGTTGCAAACCCTTCAACATAGAACTAGAATAGCTAGAGATTTAATTCACCTTGTAGTTCTTATTAAATTTCTCTAGTGTTGTGATTGAAGTTTGAAACCGCCTATTCACCCCCTTTAGTCGGTAATCCTAGATCCTACAGCTTTGGATCCTGCTCCAGCGGTCTCACTCACCAACCTAAACAAGCCACAGGCGAAGTGCGTGCACGCCGTGAAGCCTCCGATGTTGCAAGCAACTATACAGAAACGCTGGAACCAAGGCATGTCTCGCCGGTGCACGTTGCCAGGAAGGACCAGCTATATACAGAGTATGTGTTTTCAGAACTAGGGGGTTGCCCTCTGCACCGGCGATCTCGCCATGGCGACGCGGCATCAGGGCCTGGTCAGGGTCGGCAGCTTCTTCTCGCCCTAGACCATCTCAAGAACAACATCAGCTTCTTCTGGTACAAAGCGAAGGGATCCCTGTCGTTGTAGCCGTTCACGGCCACCGGCAATCTTTGAAGCTACCAGCCGGTGACAAAAGGAGCATCAGATGACGAAGCCACCGGCCGGCCGTCTCCTTGCTGGCGCCCACGGACTACGCTTCTGCCCTGACCGGCCAGATCGGGCGAGCTTCTTCAATTCTATGGTGTTCAACAACGACAGGTGAAGCGGCGAGGATTACCGCATCCTCGACCGGCGGTGGTCACTCGCCGACGAGCTCCACCGCCGCCGCGCCGCGTCGCATTCCCACGCCTGCCTGACGAGGACGACCGAGTCCTTGACTGCAGCCCTCGCACGATCTGGACCGAACATTCTCGATCCGGCGGGCGGCAGACCCCCAGTGCTGGTCGGTATTTCAGATACCGTCCACCCCCGGTCGGTGTTTCGTTCACCGTCCCGCCCCTTCACGTCGCAGAGGACGTCGCCTCCGCCGCACGCCGCGGTGAGCCGGAGCTCTGCTGCATCCCCGGAACGTTGGTGGCGCGTTCGAAGACGAGAGCCGCCGCAGAGCGGCCGGGCCAGTCCCCACCGGCCGCGAGCGCGACACGGCGCCGCCGGCGCGGCGCTGACAACCTTGTTGCCGAGACTAGCTGGCGTCGTGCGAGCTTCTAGCCACGACGAACACGTGTGATGTGTGGACATAGCCGCCGTATTCCGCCGCCGCGCACGCCCGACGACGACGCGCCGACGAGCTCCACCGCAGCCGTGCCGCGTCGCGTTCCCACGTCTCCCTGACGAGTCGCCCGCGAACGATCTGGGCCGAACGTTCTCGATCCGGCGGTCGGCAGGACCCCAGGGGTGGTCGGTATTTCAAATACCGTCCACCCCCGATCGGTGTCGTTCACCGTCCCGCTCTTGGGCATCGCAGCGCAGAGGACGCCGCCTCCGCCGTACGCCGTGGTGAGCCGGAGCGCCGCTGCATCGCCGGAACGCTAGATGCGCGTTCGGGGACGAGAGAGGTGGAGAGCCATCGCAGAGCGGCCGGGCCGGTCCCCACCGGCCGCGACCGCGACACGGCGCCGCCGCGCCGGCGGCGCTGACGCCCATGTTGCTTCGTACGGTGTGGTGTCCGCCGAGACCGGCGTCGTGCGAGCTTCTATCCACGACGAGCACGTGTGGACGTAGCCACCGTTGTCCGCCGCCGCGCATGCCCGGAGACACGCGTTCGCGGCGTCGTCGTGTCCGTCCTCCGTCCGCGAGCCTGCCCTGAGCCTGAGCCGGACGGGGAGAAGTCCTTCAGATGAGAGCGACCAGTCGATCCCCCACCTCCCCGTGGCGTCTTGCTTGCTTTGTCGCTCGCCGGAGCACCGCGGCGCGCTGGAGTCGCTCGCTTCTCTCTCCTCCTCTACCTGTACGGTGTCTCTGTCCACCGCGACGGCTACTTCAACATATGAAACACCGGAGCAGAGTCCAAGCTCTGCATATCATCCGAGATGAACGTCGCGGCAGTACAAAACAAAAGTAACCTCGCACTGCCATGTTCGGAATGCAACATTACCTGAAATTGTGATTGCGATTTGCAATTGCAAGCAAGGGACCATGGAAACCAACGGCCGGCCGGGACTCGTGTTCATAACAGACCCGCTTTATATTTATTCAAAAAAAGAAAATAAATTATTATAAATTAACAATAGTAATATGATGTAGCTCAATTGGTAGAGCACTATGATATGCTTCTTAGAGGGGTCCAGGGTTCAATTCCTCGCATCTCCAACTCTTATTTTTTCTATAAAATAATAATGTTTTTTTGTTCCAGAATATTGTCTTGGGCGTACTGCATTTTTAAACATGAAAAATAACATCCAATATGTTTTTTTTCACTATTCAATTATAGTCAAATCCAGTCGGCTAAATGTTAGGCTAGTCAAATCTAAAGAGCGAAACTTCCAACTCTGCATGTCATGGAGCAAAATCTGAATGTGCATACCAATATATGTAACCTACTGTCCCAGATTGATCCTAACTCATGTTAACATTGAGTGCAGAGAAATTGACACGATTGTCACTCCAATTCCATGAATCCTTCTGGACGAATTCCAACAAAATGAACACTGATCATTTTTACTAATAAAACACAACACTTTCATCCTGAACTATTTTCAACTGAAATCACCTTCTCTGCTCGTAGTACACCTATCAGTATCAGGTTAGTTTAGTTATCTCCAGTACAAGATTGGATCGACGATACACACGTCTGACCGCTCAGGCGCTGATCTAGAAAAAATGGAGAAAAGGTTGCAAGCGAGCTTCCTACAAGAGAGGATCAGAAGATGAACGAGCTGTCCCAAAGGGTACCTCGCTCGTGCTACACTGCTACTGCTAGCTAGCTTACGGCCAATAGGCCATATGACCTTGAAATTAATTCACATAAACTGACTAACTAATTCTGCCTGGGGTTGTATCTGCTCCCCGGCGCCGACCTCATGCTGGCGTTGAACTCCTCGTTGGCCTTGCTGGCGCCTCTGGCAGCCGTCGTCGGTGTCGCTGGCCGTTGATGAGCAGCGCCGGCGTTGACATGGAAGGTGTTGGTGGCCGTGGCCGCCGTCGGTGGTCGTCTCAGCAGCAGCAACCTCCTGGCCCTGGCCGCCGCCCAACCTTGAGCGTTGCCGTCCGGTGGCTGCAGTGTCGTCGCCGGCGATGCTGCTGCTGCTGTCGCAGTAGTGATGAGGAGGAGGAGATGGAGCAAGATCCCGGCGCTCATGGCCGCGCTGCAGCATACAGCCTTCATCGATCGATCTTCAGAGACTTGAGCTGTGATTTGCTTCACTCCACTTCACTTGTGAGCAGGAGTAGTAAGTAGATCTTAGGCCGGGTGATGGTCGATGGATGTAATGTAAGAGTAGTGCTGGTCTCAGGTCTCTGTTTGGGCTTTGCATAGTTGTCTTAGTAACCGTGGCCTGTACATATATTGTGTCCGGGCAGGTAACATGCTTGCGAAAGGAAGAAGCACGCTGCTTCCACGTCCATGGTCCACTAGGTGGGAACATGCAGAGAACATGGATCCTACTCCATATGTCTAGTGCAGTAGTGCTGGAGTGGAGCAAACTGCAAAAGGGCATGAGGCATATGGCCGAGCTGTAGTGAACATGTCACCCTGAGATCTGTATGCATCGCGCTACTTATTTATTTATATATTTTGCAGGGGG
>OAMR01001151.1:26055-36168 GCA_900205405.1 Echinochloa crus-galli
ACATAATATTTATCTGGTCAACTGCTTAATATGGTCAGTACTGATGGAGTTCTGAATGCCGACCATGTGAAGTTCATCTTACTTTGACTAATATTTGTCCATATTCGGTCTCGTATAAACTGTATTTAGTTAAGCCGCGCCTATGTCATGTGATCAGATCATAAGCTCGCTTTTTGGGGCTATATTGCAGTTAGGATATTTTTTTTTGCGGGTAGCAGTTAGGATAGTTGAGGATCTTGTTTGCTCGTGCCTACAATTATACGGCAAAGCTTCAGTTTCAGATCGGCAGTGTGAGCAATGTACGGCTAGTAGGTCACAACCGAATCAGACGCAGATATAGCACCATGCTCTCTCCTTAATTTGCAACTGCAGCAGCAACTTTGTGTTCTGGAGTTACTCTGGAGCAAATTTTACCAATAATCGGCCTATCCAATATTCCATTATAGTTGTGTTCCTAATGCTGAAGTCTACCTTCTCAGCTCTCAAGTTGGTCATTGCTAATATACTGGTCTGATGGCAGTTCATGTGAACTTGAACTAGTTGCACATATACACCAAAGTGAAAATGTCATGATACAACAATTCGAGTAAACAATGCATTGCCAAGTCTACAAGTGCGTCTCCACATGGAATAGGTGCTGGCCAAGGACCATCTGTCTCTCTACTCCACAGATTTGACCTTGCCGAGCTCCAATCCTCCTTCCTTTGCTCCTCTGCAACCATTGAAACATATTCATCCTTGGCTTGTTTGCTCTTGGACCACAGCGGTTGATGGCATACTCAAACTAACATGGGAGCACTTGGACCAGCAATACCACTACATAGTATACATTTCTGTTTAGCATATAAATTGGACGTCTGCCCTGCAAATGAGATGACACACTTTCTTGTGTGAACATAATTACGTATGCTCTGCCAAGTGCCACTTCAACTCCCGCCTACTCCCTCCGTCCCATAATATTAGCATTCCAAGCATTCAAACTAAACTAAAGAAATAATAAAACTGGTAAAAGACCTCTATACCCTCATTTTACACTACCCACCAACTCTCTACCCACCCCCAACCCATTTAATTTTGTCCTATCTGTAGAAATGCTTACATTTTGGCACAAAATTTGAACCCTACGAATACTTATATACTGGGACGGAGGGAGTACTTGTTAACCTTTTACTTTTCAGACATAAACATAAATTCCATTAGCTATCCAGTACTCCGTACATCCAAATCGCTACCATCTAGGACATAAACAACCCGGTAATGCTCTGGCGCGAGGAGTCGCGCTCGCGCGGGAGCGCGCGACCTCCGCGGCCCGTGAGCCTGGCCTGACCACCATGTAGTTGGACCTGAGTTTGCTTCTATTTACCTTGGGCTTGGTGCGGCTGGGTGCACGAAAGCACGTTTTGATTATGTTAAAGCTAAAGCGTGGACTGTTACAGCTGGACACTGAGGTGGGCTATTGCGGCCCACGTGTTTTATTTGTTTTGTCTCTAAAAAATGTGATAACTTACTTCTCAAGTGTTCGTTTTCAATTCTGTTTGCATCAAAATATGTTTGATGGTGAGATCTATAAAACTAGATCCATGATGCATTTCCCTCAAAAAAAAGATCCATGATGTATATATTTTAAAATAGTTTTTATGTGCTAACAACTTATATTAAATGTACAGTAGCTAGTTCTATATTAACTATATAACAACTTACATAGAAACCTATCAACTTATATTGATAGTACAACTTCATTGAGTAAGTTGATAATACAATTATATACAAATTGATGTATTGTCTATATATTGATAACCATATAGATCGATTCTACATAAGTTCGATACATATATAATAAGTTGATACATAGTCTTTATAGTACTAAGGAATATAAATGGATATAATCATATGTTGATAGCACTTACCACACATATGAATGAGTTGATAAATAGATATATAATATAAGTCGTTACATAATCTAAAATCTCTATATAAGTTGGTACATAGTCCCTATATAAATTTAAATACCTAGAAATATAAATTGATAAAATCACTATGCGTAAATCGATAGTATTGCACGTATAAAATGCTGGCAAGGAGGCATACAATATATATTCCTATACAATCTTTACATAAGTTGATACATTATCTCTGTATAATTAAGTTTATACATAGTTATAGAAGTTGATTGTGTTGTATTATATAACTTGATAGAACCACTCTGTTGTGATAACGTAAAAATTGTCACGCATTCTATACATATATTGATACAAAATCTTGTTTAGTATAATGCACTATTTGAACTATCATATTGATACATTGTGTCTATATATGTTGATATATACAGGTTGCCATACAACATCTTCATAAATTGATACATGATCTCTGCATAAAATGACATGTCACTTTATATAAAATACAACACATTGCCACAGAGTTTGTATATATATTGCTATTGTATATCAACATAAGTTGATAGTTGTGTAAAATAGCTTCAAAACATATCAAATATGGATCTAGTTTTGTAGATCTTGCTACAAGTAACACAACGGCGCAAACGGATTCAAAAATGGATGCTCGGTTAGGGAGTTACGCTCATTTTAAAAAACTTTCTAATGTTTTAAAGATAACAAAGTCACGAGATGCGCCGGAGCGGGATTGAGTGACTTTACGAAGCAAAGTCACGAAACACTGTAGCGGTACCTTTCAGCCCCCTATAAACCGTCCATTCCGAGATCTACGGCTAGAAGCACATGAACAGTGTTGGCTACAGGACCGGTGCACAGTTCAAGCGCTACAGTGTTTTTCTACAGTGATACACAGTACAAATCGGCACAGTATTTGCTACAGTATGTAGTGCTGCTGCAGCTGTCGATCTCAGGATGAACGGTCTGTAACTAAAGTTACCGCTACAGTGTTTCGTGACTTTGCTTCACAAAGTCACTCAATCCCGCTCCGGTCGCGCCGTGCGCTAATGCACGACCGGTCGCGGGTTATCCCGGTCCCAAACAACCGATGCCAAACATACTATGTGAAAAAATAATCTCATAAAAAAAATTCAGTGGTTTAATCTTTTATAACAGTCAATCCCACTAAAACGTACTTCAGCCGGGCTGCAAAATCTGAGGCCCATCTAAGCCCATAGGCAACTCTTCTGCCACAGTTTGACACGACCTGAACATTGTTCTCCGCATGATATAAGGCTATAAAGGTACAAGGTTCAACTCCTCGCATCTCCAACAAGAAGATTCTTTAATTTAATTTCTCTTCCGTGTATACAAAAAAGATATAAAATACTTATAGAGTGAAATTAATCAAAAGTTAGGGATCTAGTTCAACCGGTTACTCTAGTAGAGTGTTAATCTATGCATGATAAAGGTACATGGTTCAACTCCTAGCATCTCCAAGAAGAGTTTTTTTCCCTTTAATTTATCTTTCATGTATAAAAATATATATTAGAATATTTATAGAGCAAAATCATTTGAAAGTTGGGGATGTAGCTCAATTGGTAGAGCGTTAATCTATGCATGATAAAGGTATGGGGTTCAACTCCTCGCATCTCCAATAAAACCTTTTTTTTTCTTATGCTAGAAACAATGCACGATTCCTGGTAGAGTGTTAATCTATTACGTGGTTCAATTCCTCATATCACCAATAAAAGGTTTTTTTATCTTATTTCTCTTTCATGTATCAAAAAGTAGATTAAAATATTTATAGAGCAAAACCAATCATATGTTGGGGATGTAGCTCAGCTGGTAGAGTGTTAATCTATGCATGATAAAGGTATGGGGTTCAACTCCTCGCATCTCCAATAAAACTTTTTTTCTTATGCTAGAAATCAATGCTGCGGTTATTTTCTCTTTCATGACAATGAATATCGATGCCGCGTCCAATCCATGAAGTAATGGGCAATATTTGATGTCACTTTGTTCTATTGTTGATTCTAATGAGTTGTGCAAGTAAATAACAGGATAAAAAATAAAACTATAATTAAAATTAAATAAAATCGGGGATATGACTCAATTGGTAGAGTATTGTGCTCAAAGCATGGCCAGATGCTCGAGTTTCTGACTCCTCGCAATCCTCGCATCTCCAAAATCCTTGATTTTTTTTAATTTTTTTTCTCTCGTGGATCAAACGTTTTAGGTCAGGATAAACAAACAGGTACGAGACCCTCCAATGCAACTTGATGATTAATTGGTACTCATATAAACGGCCGGAGCAGAAGGGGCGATCTGCACGAATACCAAGACCGCAAAACTAGCAGATGGAACTCTCGCCCAGGCTGTTAACATTTTATCTCTGTATAATTAAGTTTATACATAGTTATAGAAGTTGATTGTGTTGTATCGTATAAATTGATAGAACCACTATATCAGTTGTGACAACGTAAACATTGTCACACATTCTATACATATACTGATATTAATATGTTGATACAAAATCTTGTTTAGTATAACGTATTATTTAAACTATCATATTGATACATTGTGTCTACATAGGTTGATATATACAGGTTAACATACAACATCTTCATAAATTGATACACAATCTCTACATAAGATGACAAGTCACTTTATATAAGTTGACATTACAACAAAATAACTTTAAAACATATATAATATGGGTTTTGTTTTATAGATCTCGTCAAAAGAAATATAATGGCACACACGGATTTGAAAATGGGTGCTTGACGAGAGAGTTATGGCCATTTAGAAAAAAAAATGTGCTAACTTTTTTTAGTGCTGACCTCACCGGCAATGTTAGCTTGAAAGTAACATTCATGTTTACCAGCTATGCATGCAGTGCTTCTGCGGTCCCCGTGTGATTTTCTGTGACTAGAACAGGCGTAGGCACGTGATTTCTCTTTCCGTCCAAACATGATTGGTCGGAAAAGGGTCGCGTGTTAACCTGGTCCTAATAGAATAGATTCAGTAGACACACATGTCTCTAGCACGAGAAGTTTTCAGTAGTCAAATAAGAGGAAATAAACTTCGATGATACAATTTTACTCCATAGCTATTTTTGTCATACATGATCAAGATATAATTATGATTTTCGCGAAACATACATATCCATATGTTAGCTACATAAGTGTTTTCTTTTATTTTTCTTTGCCATTGGAGAAAATGTCTGCCAAATCCTCATGTAAACAATATTCTGAGTTTTCTGAGTATAGCTCTGACGACACTAGCAGTGTAGATTATGGGTCACAAGTACAGATAAATTTGAAGATTCATCATATTATCTCGCGGGCGCGGTCGGTGGCCGACGACGCGCCGCCGTACCGGGGCTCTGAGGTCAGTCTCTGCTTCACATCTCACCCGTCCGCTGAAATTGGGTCTCCAGAAAAGTTCCTCGCTTTTCATAACTATATATGGTTTGCAAAATTTCTGTGTGTCCCTCTCTCTACTATATGATCAACTAGCATACGCCGTGTAGATATGCAGATTAATTGATACCCAATCTGGAATTCTGCATTCTATCTCCATCAATCTGAATATGACTATAACAGACAGCTTTGTCTTGCTACATCTGACAGATGCAGAAACCAGGGATGCACCAAGCAAATTGCAGCAATGGAGGATCCGGCATTCAGTTCCGGAAGTATGTACCTTTAGATTGGAAGCTTTATGTGTACCTTGAATGAACTTGAATTCTCATCTAGTAACACCCTCACAGGGAAAGCACGGGGGAACTGATGCTAGCTGTTCATCTCAGTGGTCAACAGTCAGAGTGGTATGTGAATAGTTTGTTAAAGTTTGTACTTTGGTCAAATAATACATCACACGGGGTTTACTGGCCACATGAGCATACCAGTTACTAAAACTGTGTTTACCGTACACAGGGTTGCTGACAAATGGATGGAACTGCCCATTCAGAATCTGGCACAGTTGTTTCTTCACCTGGTCATGATCTTGAACATGTAAGAACTAATGAATCACTCGTGCGAAGCTATTGTTCTTTGCAATTCCTTGGTGTAGCTATGAACTTGAGAAAGACTTTTGACTTCGCAGTCATATGCAATTTTCCTATTTTTAGGGTCATTAAAATGGACATGCCAACATGATGCCCACTTGTTTCTCTGAGTTCACAGCATGTTCCTTTTCAATATAATATTGCCAGGTTGAAAATGTGTTTTCTAGAAATATTTTGCTAATTTTGCTTTCTGTTTGAAAAGGTGGAACTTTTGCCTTTATTTTCAGCTTTTGCTTTGAATGTGTCTTTGCTGATTTCTCTACTATACTAGAAACATATGCGTGGCTTTGCCACACCCTCGTTGGAGAGAACCAGTCCATCAGCTTTCCCAATCAAGGGACATCACTGTGCTATCCGAGTAACATAACATGTAAAATAGAGTGCTCCAAATTGCAATGTGGTTGGCAATAAAGATTTATAATTACACAATCTTGCCATAGCAAAATATCTAGAGAGTTACATGATTAGTTCTAAGTATGCATTGGATTACCTTAGGTGAAAAGGTGATCTTAATTAAAAAAAATCTGCAGAGTTATAAAAATGTTACATGATTGTTTTCCCTATATTTTTCAACATTCCTAGAATATAGTGTCCAGGTTCAATGTTCATCCATGTTTGTGGGATGTATGTTGGATTAAATATGGATCTGATGGTCATTATGAATCTTATTCCCTATTATATTCTGTCAATGTTTTTGTTGTAAGTAAAATTGTTTCCCACATTTACATACTGGCCATAGAGTTGATAGCAGTATGATGGTTTTCATACGAAATAAAGAATGCTGAATCACTATGCTATCACATAGATTTGGTATTGTACATGAGATGTTTCTTAAAAATGCTAAATCCAATATTACTCAATGCCCGTGTGGTAGTGTACTATGTAACGGCTAACAGTAGTTATGGAAGCATAATTCATTGAGATATGTACGTACAAATACTTTACTGTTTTCCCTTGCCATGTAAGGGAGATTCTATTATCTGGCGATCTCAAATAGGATAAAAGCATATTACATACAAGAATAAAGGCACATTAGTTGTATACAGTATATAACTTTTCTGTTTCTTATTTTACTACAGTTACTCCACGAAAGAATAGAAAAAATACATAAAACGTAACTAAGAATTTAAGTGGGTAAATCAGAATTAGAGACAGATTAGAGTGCTTTGCTGGGTAGAACCGGATGATGCTTCTGCTCATCGCACTGATGGACAACGAAAGGAAAGTTCAAGAGCTAAGTTCAGTGATTGTAAATTTGTCATCTAAGATAGAAAATCTGACCATATAGGCATGTTCCCTTCAGCTGAATTGTCATAATAAATCCAATTGAAGGCTAGGTTTTACATGAATTTGTTTCACAGAAAGGGAAAAACAGATAACCTTCAGAAACATACAGAGGGAAATAGTTGTGTATAGCCACTGCTAGCAGAAACATAGAGTCTATAAAAGTTGTGTATAGACACTGCTGACAGAAACATACAGTAGGGATAAGTTGTTCACATGAACTTTTTAGCAGAAATTGCTACTATTGATTAGTGCTACTTTGGCTATGTACAGCCAGTGCTACCAAGGGTGGACACTGAACAAATCTGTTGATAGAAGAATAAGATAAATCTAAAATCCAGGCTGCTGCAAGTACCTATCGAGGTATATGTAACGGCAATTGCCAATCACTTTGCCCTCTGAAACTGCATTCAGGTATGAAAGGGAACTATCATCTGACCGTTGAGTGCACTCTTGCTTGTTCTTTCCAGATATCTTCCTCATATCATCATTTAAACCTTGGATAGTTCATTAAACAATAAAACAGAAGCACAAACAGTATGTCTCAACACAATTAAATAGCTGTAAAATTGATATATACAGTAAAAGTGACTTGCAAACAATTTCAGATACTGAGAAGCAGTCTAAAATGGTTCAAGGCATGAATAATTTTTTTTTAGGACAACATAACTTCAAGAATCATGTCTTTGCTGTTGGTTTGAGAGGTACTAAAATGGCAAACTGGAAGTCTACAACTAATATAACTGAAACTTATTAATACCTATGCTATGTGGAAAATCCAATTGCATAGTGAAATCATAACATGTCTCTGTATCCTATGCTATGCTGTAGGAAATGCCATTGTAAACGAAGTTAAAAAGTACCTCTAAATCCATAGCTAATATTTTTTTAGCTATCATCATCCATAATGAGGTAGTGCCTTGGTCTGTAATCAGTAGAGCTTGTTGCTTTCATATGCCACAGGCGTATATGTGAGCATGTTGTTGCAAGATCGACTCTTGAGCATTTCACCAAACACTTGTACGTACCTCAGGCTGCATAAGCCATGGCAGATGCAGACCCTCTCCATGGTTGACTCGACGTGCGGAGCATCAGCACAACCTTGTGCTCTTCTCGTCGAGCCCCAGACGCCGCACTTGGTGCCCGCCCGGCGCTCGCAGCTCCCGGCGTCTCCCGTAGCTGGTGGGGGTAGGGGCACACCTCGAGTGGCAGGAAGAGCCAGGTGCATCACCGTACGGGGTGGGATGTCCTGGAAGATGTCAGCGGTCCCACCGGCGCTGACGAACTCTGGCAGCACCACGTGGCTTCCGCCACCACCATATTCCGGCAGAACGACAGTAGCTGGCCGCGAGGTGTGGCGCAGCAGAGGTTGTAGGGTGCGCCGCTCAGACTGCAGCTGCGATTCAGTTGGAGGAGGGCACAGGCCGCCGCGTACAAACGGCAACCGTCAACGGGGAGAGGAGGTGGCGGCGCGGCGAACACGGAGGGGACTTGAAGAGAGTTTGGATCCACGCTGAAGCGGGTGAGAACCGAAACGGATCCGAATCGGATGGTCCACCACTATGAGCTTCGCGGATCCGACGGTTAACAGGCTAACGAGCGACGTGGTCCGATTCCCGCCCGGATTTTCTGCCGGGTTTCGTTCTTTAGAGATTCTGTCTAGACCTTTCATTCATATTTTATTCTCTTGTGCTAATTTGTTCATGAATCATGATGCTACTATTCTTCTTTGATCAATAGGTCATTTGGCAGCAGAACCATTCAACTGTCCCAGTCGATCCAGTTCTGGAAATTCCTCCTGAGTTTGATCCAGATTCTGCTGAGTTCATCTCTGATATAAGTGATTATGCTTATTCAACAGAATACCGAAAGAAAGATGTTGTGGAAATTCCTCTTGATTTTGATACAGATGCTACTGAACTGGTATCTGACATGAGGAACAGTGCAGCTAAACAGCATTGGGAGCAAATGGAAATTCCTCTCGAGTTTGATACAGATGCTTCTGAGCTGGTTTCAGACATATGGCACCATGAAGCAAACCAGCAAAGAGGGCAATTGGAAGCTCCTCTTGAGTTTGATCCTGACACATCTGATCTGACTCCTGACATTACAGAATATACAATAAAACTCAAGCAGGTCCGTAAAGTGTTATGCTGGCTGGGTGTTCTCCCTTTAGTTAAATGTAGCCATCACTCATTAATTGTAACCTTTTACTGCTTGATTGCAGTCGCATGAACGTGCTCGAAAGCTCCGGGCAGATTTAGCAGTTGAAGAGCAGCAGGAACAAGAACTGAGTAGAATGCTGAAGGACATAGTAACAACTCCAAATTTTACTGAGACACATAAAAAACGGCCAAGAAGAAAGGTAATATACCTGTTAATCAAGAGTTCCAAACACTACTGCAATCCATTTATTCATGTAATCTAGAGATTTGTTTGTGTTAATATGCAATCTTGGTCTTACCTTTGTATCTGCTTTGGGATTACAGAGTAGCATAGAAAGAATGAAAGTGTCAAGGCATTTAGCTGAAGAGGCAATGAATTATTTTGAGGAACATGTTTCAATTTCAACACTGGATAGCACTGATTTCTCATCACCTGAGGATCCTCAACCAAATTCAACTGTGAATGTCCAACCAAAGATCAATAGTAGGTTTTTTCAGAAAGGGCGATCAAGCTTTCAAGAACCCCACACTCCAGCTGATCAACGTGGCCTTCATGAGGTAAGTGAATTGATTTTTCTCTTAGCTTGGAGTTTTCTTGTTCAAGTTCACCTTTTGAGGTTCTTTCAATATGACCCTGTATTAGACTCAAGTTTGAATAATTCTTGGGAAATGAGATGTGTATAAGAGACAGGTATAGGAGGTA
>OAMR01001151.1:43656-65699 GCA_900205405.1 Echinochloa crus-galli
ATTGAATAATTCTTGGGATATGTCGTGCACCCTAATTTCATGATATCTCCAGCACGTTAAGTGTTCTGGATCATGGGGAGCACCACAAAATTTCACTATTCTATTCAGAAGTTACATATATTTTTCACTGTGTGGAGATACGAACGTAAAATGTAAACACCTTTTAAATTGATTTTGGATACGAAACATGGTGTTTCTTACCAATAGCTTATAGTGGTCCATGAGACCATGCTTTGTTTCAATAAATTGTCATATATCATAGTATTGTCATTCATATTGTCAACCTTCTCCAGTTCTCATATTCTATTATTATCTATATCATTTTTATGTTGGATGCATAGATTCGCAGAATATCCTCACCTTGCATTTTCCATGGTATTCCCCCTCCTCCCAGGAATCGGACAAGCAAACTCAGTGCTCAATTAGCATAACTGGATCTGATGTCTCTGACAGTGTTATGTTTAGTCACATGAATGCCCCTGGTTTGAAAATTAGAAGCAACTCAAATGATGATCTCGATGGCTTTGACACTCCACGGAGCAGTTCTTGTTTCTCTTTCACCCATGAGCCAGTTAAAAATGTTGAAAACTGTGATGTCCGGCAATACCTTGGGAATTTTGGAAGGGGAAACAATAAAGAGCTAAGAGAGACGAGGTCTAGTTATTTTGCTGATGACTATGTCTCTCTGAAAGTTAATCCGGACTTACTAAAGGATATGGTGACCTTTCAGGATCGAATGCAATATGGAGGGCTTCTTGTCTGTAACATTAGAACATTCTGATAGAGAACAGAGTAAATTAGTGCCCACTGGCCAAAGAAGTTATGTAATTATCATGATTTAGGTGTAAAGATATTAGCATTCTGCAACTATTTGTATTGTTGTTTATTTATCCATCTATTTTTTTTCTTGCCAAATGTATTTTTTTTCGACTGCTATGAGCCTATGACCTTCTATTATGTTTCTGTAACAATCTAGCATTAAAAGAAGAGCTTTTAGATGTCCCACAGATGATGTTCATATGTTTGAGCAGAAGATGCTGCGAGAACAGTTGAGAGTTGAGAATGTCATACTCACTTTTTTATGTTGTAAATCCAAGTCGATAGTGTTTGCTGTTAACTTTGCAATTCAATATATTGAGTGGTTGGTCCATGTCAATTCTATTTATTTATTTTGCCAAAGAGGTCTATGTCCATGTCGGTTCTCGATCTGGGGGTTCTCGTTATGCCCATCATCATAAAAACTGCAGGTTTGACTTGCTCTGTCCTATCTTATATTCTTATTACTACTTCCATATCTGGTCTGCAGGATTTAGAGAACCATTGGTGAGGATATACCATTGTTCTTGTAGTACGTGGACAGTTGTCAGCAGCCAAACATGTTGCTTCATTACGGGTGAGAGATTAGATGGAAAGTTTGGAGTTTCCTTGTCTTTGGTGCAGGAATCTGATAACCTAAAACTTTTTACTTCGTCAACTCAAAGACGGGGGTAAGGTAGATGAGAAACGATGTTGATTGCTGTTGGGGGTCGAATTCTGGAAAGGCCTTACCTCCGACAAGTGTCACGGCACCGTCAAAGGTAAAGGTTCAACATAATGGAAACATCGGAATTACAATCGAAGGTGATCATGGGATTCGGCGCACGAAGTAGAAGTCAAGGTGACCTTCGAAGTATAGGCTCGCCAGAGCATGGTCCGCAAGCTTGTGACGAAGGTAAAGCCATTTGAAAGCACGAAGATAAAATTACCACCAGAGAACAAAGCAAAGAGAGGCAGGGCGAGCGAAGGTCTAGGAGAGCTCGCAAAAGGGTATCTACTCTCCCTGGCACCTTCGATCATCGTTTTGAAGGCCGAGGATATATGTATTTAGGTCTTTAGTCAAATCGGAGAATGTAGAGTAAGTCTTTACCTTGCGAGGTCATAATCTATATCTAATAGATTTTAGGCGGTAGTCAAATGGTGCACGTCATGTATGTAAAATGCCCTCTTTACCAATGTTGTAAGTCGGTTGGTCAACTCTTGTATTTGTATGTTGGTAGGCCCAGAGAAGAGGGTAAAAGTGTATTTTGTTGGGCTTGTAACCCCCTATAAAAGGAGGTCCAAGGGCTCCTTTTTCGGGGGACGACTTTTGGAATTCTGAGATACATAACACATCTCATGATGTCATCCTAATCTTTTTACTGCTGGTTTTGTTCATCGTGTGGAAAAATCAAGACCAACAACTGCTAAATCAAACACTCACCTCATTACCTGCACTACAACCAAACGTGCTTTTGAGTTCTTCAGACTTTTACTGCTGAGAAAACTGAAACTGTTCTGTGTTTGGTAGTTTTCAGCAGTTGTGATGCACCGAGTGTGACTGTGTGTATATGAACGCGAATAAGATGGATTTGAATACTTGATGCTGCTTAATCATAAGTACAGTTTTTTGAAACATAGTCATAAGTACAGTAGATTTGTAAGGGCGCTCTCTGGTTGATTGTGACTAATGAGTAACCTTTTAGTTGCAGAATTCCGATCATACTTAATAAGCAACAGAGGAGCCAGGAGGAACAGATCGCGACCAGCTTGCGAATGCCTCGCATCATCTTTTGGACTCGGACAACAAGTTACTCTTGTTCTATTGTTGATTCTTATGAATGCTATTGGCAAAATAAAAAAAGACTTACTGCAATTATAGAAAAGATAAAGAATTATAAAATTAACTTAAATGGAAAAGTAAAATAAGTTGGGATGTAGCTCAATTGGTAGAGCATTAAGTCACGCTTTCTTTTATTTTTTTCAGACCTTTGCATTTGGAATACTCATCAAATTGCCGCACAGATTCTTTTTTTTTAATATAAAAAACCTCTGGGTCTTTGCACTCAGTAGTTTTCAGTGCTTGTGGTACGGTTGTGCATCTGAATGTGAGTGGGGAAGCTGGATTTTAAGTTGGTTGCTTAATCACTGTGGAGCGACAGTAACAAATATGAGGGTCCCTTGGAGCTGCAGAGGATTTCTATTTGTTTTGGTTTTGAACTGATGCTCTTATTACACAGCAATTACGATATGAGGCATTATCTCAAAAGAGCGACATGAGGCTCTAGCTCAATGCATGGACGGAATAAATTTAAAGCCTGACGGAACGGAACGGAAGGACTTACGGCGTTAGCGTTTTCAATGAACATCGGTGTAACGGGAGAGCCTTTGATTTTGTTATTTCCCGTGCTGGCAGTCATATGTTCCACATGATAAATGATGGGAGGCCGTTAACCTCAGTGTCTATCAGTTTTCTGAATAATTCTCGCTTCTCGGTGTACGCTTTGTTAGTCTATTTTTTACTAAGACCAGTGTCAGTGGGGTTTCATAGGGAGTTTCATAGCATTAAATACGCTGAAGTGGCATAGGAGAAAGAAGGGAGAGTTTCATGGTATATGAGAGGAGTTTCATCACCATTAAACTCTCTTGGCACAGTTACCTAGTTTTTTGTCTAGATAATCGTGTAGTGAAATGGTGCACTGAGACTAGCCTAAATATACAGCTTCAAAAATGGATGAATGACACGTCTTAATCAATTTCCGGTAAATGCAGTTCACTAGTAAGATAAGGGAACTTTCATACGCCTTTATTTTTTTTGCAATTTTTTAAATTTTTTTAGATAATGGAAATATTTCCGGCCTCTGCAATGAAAGGCCTCTGCAATGAATGCACACAGCCAAATTCTTACAAAGTCTTCAGCTCAATAGCTGAGAAAAAGAGAAACAATACATAGGAAGAGAAAATAATCATAAGCAATGTCTAATATTGCCTATCCATCCATTCTTGGAGAAGATATCCAAAACTTCTATTGCTTGGCTCGTCGAATAGACGGTCTTCCTAGTGTCTTCACGCTGCATTGATAAATCATAGCCAATATGTTCCCTCAAAAGGTAGCTTTCAAAGCAATGTAGAAGATCGCCCACGAACATCCGAGCACGAACAATGAATGCTGAAGCACCATATGGATCTCCACGATGACGTCTTCAAGAAGAACATGACGCCAATGGCGCCATCGTCATCGGCCCGAGATAGGGCTTGGTTTTCAGCTCCATGAACGGAGGAAGGAGAGGAACACCACACCGTGACACTAGCATGTGTGCACAGCACACACAGCAGCTTAAAATACTCTGGGAGCGCGGGAGAGACCTGTGTCTGATCGATGCTCTAATCTGATCAGATGCTCGATGAACTTTCCAGTCCTATCCAGTCCATGAGCACGAACAGTCGTCTTCTCTCCACCTCCTGGCAGCTCACTTCTTTATTGACAACTACGGAGTATATCGTACGTGCCACTATAGTCTATAGCGAGTATCGCATATCGGCAGGCATCTTTGGGCTCTGCATGCATGAATCCACATGACAGATAAGATAACGCATTGCATAATACTACTTTTTTTAGATAATGAAAATTAATCTCATCCTTGATCCAAAAGGCTACGGCCAAAGTTTACAAAACTGCAACACTTCCGTCTGCAACCTCACAAATTAAACAAGAGACCACACCATAAGTTTGAAGAAAATTAGCATGCAATTCTATTACTAAATCTCCATCCATGGTGGGCGAAAAACTGCATTACCAAAGCCTTCAGCGCTTGACATGCCTCCTTTATTGCTTGTTTGTCTTGCTCACATCGTTGTAGCTGCGCCCAGAAACGGAGCCAGTGTGTCCCTCTGAACAATACCTACAAGTAAGTTTTCATAGGTGATTTGTCAAAACAGCATCATTCCTACTGAGCCACAAAGCCCAACATAAAGCAGAGGCTCCAACTAACAATTGACTCTTTAATTTGATTCATCCCTACAAGCCAATTATTAAATAAATGGTTAAAGCTATAGGGTGTCTGTAAATTAAAAGCATATTGTACAGCCCTCCATAGGAATTTAGCCATGTGACAATCAAAAAAGAGATGTTGAATTGTTTCTTCTTTAGAATAGAAAGCGCAAAGTTTACTCCCATTCTAATTCCTCTTAGCCAGATTATCTTTTGTCAAAATCATTCCTTTTTTTAAATACCACAAGAAGATCTTAATCAGTTTCCAAATCTGAGTGTTCCGTTGCACGTTTCCATTACTAATGAGAGCCATGTACATCGACTTGACCGAAAATAAACCAGATGGAGTAAGGTTCCATCTGAACTTATCACTGATGTCGTTCAAGTAAATGTGACTAATACGACCCACTAGATCATACCACGAGTTTAAAGTTGGACCGACTAATTGCATAATACTACTTTTAGATAATGGAAATATTTCCGGCCTCTGCAATAAATGCACATAGCCAAATTCTTACAAAGACTTTAGCTCAATAGCTGAGAAAAAAAAAGGAGAAACGGTATATAGGAAGAGAAAATAATCATAAGCAATGTCTAATATTGCCTATCCATCTATTCTTGAAGAAAATATCCAAAGCTTCTATTGCTTGGCTCGTCGAATAGACGGTCTCCCTAGTGTCTTCACGCTGCATTGATAAATAATAGCCAATATGTTCCCTCAAAAGGTAGCTTTTAAAGCAATGTAGAGGTCGCCCACGAACATCCGAGCACGAACAATGAATGCTGAAGCACCATATGGATCTCCACGATGACGTCTTCAAGAAGAACATGACGCCAATGGCGCCATCGTCATCGGCCCGAGATAGGGCTTGGTTTTCACGAAGAATCAAAACATGGCCATATATTCAGGGAAGTATACACGAAGTCGCCTCCAAGGAGGAAGTGGCACCCGCAGGCGTCACCGACTAGGCTTTCGCCCCAACCTCCACCACGCCATGGCAGCAACCGTTTGAGCTAGAATATGCCTCACCGAGCTGCTGATGGTGCCTAGCATGCCGCGATTGTTGATAACCAACTGTTGGCAACTCGATTCATGCCTACCGCTGCAAACACAACTACTGTTGTGTCGTGTGCTCGTCCATTGTCCACTGCCGGCCACTGTTATTGGGCCAGGGAAGACGACAGGAAGGCTCCCCTGACGGATCCGGACTGGGGACGACATCAGGATGTCCACCCCTGACGGTGTCGGCCCGGGGAAGTCGACGGGAGGGTCAGCAGGGCGCACATCCGCATTGCCAGACCGCACCAGGCCCCGCATGGCCGCCATCGAATACCGTGATCGCCGGCGGCGGCCACGGCCAAATCCGGCGATGGAGGATGGCGGCGCCGGCAGGACCTCCAGATCCAACAGGAGGGGGCAGGGGTGTCGATGGGCCCAAGCCGCCGCTGCCAGGGGCATGTCGTCCATGCCAGAGGCGGCGCCCATGTCCGTGTCCGCGCCCGAACCCCGGTGAGGCCGGCGGCGACGGATCTGGTACGAGGGCTCGGCCGCATGGATCCGTCAAGGGGGGCGGCAGGCGGCGCCGGATACGGGGCAGAGGAGGCGGATCCGCCGCGGCGACGACCGGCGGCGCGAAGAGGAACCGCAGCAGCGGTGAAGGGCGACCTCGAGGGATGGCGTGTGCGTGGAGGAGAAGGGAGGAGGAGAGGATGGAGAAGGGGGCGGGGCCGCCGCCGCTACGCGCTCGACGGTAGCAGCGGCGGCCAGCGGCGCTCGACGGGGGCGGCCTTGTGGCGGCGGCCGGTGGAGCCCCTCGAGTCGCCCCTTTTTTTTAAAAATGATAGATAAATGAAAGGGAATGGCAATTGGACTGCTTGTGAGTTGTGACCTCATGGCATGAAAGACGTGATTCAAAATGTGATCCTAGAGATCGTACTGCCGATTAACTGATAATAATGCGCATGTATTGTCCCTTTTGGACTAGTGTTTAGTAAGTAGTAGTAACAGTATTCTCATCTGAGTTGGTTGGCAAATTATTATATATTTATTTACGTCAAGAAAAATCGCCTGTTAACAGCATCCTGATTGCTGAGGATGCATTGCAGCGTCTCGATCATGAGTTGTCGTTTTGTTGGCGGAGGTAATTAGCTGAAGTTTTGCCCTGCCACCACTTACTGTGGTACGGTGGATGATTGAATGCTGATTGTGGCCTGGCTTTTGGCTCTTGCAGGAAAGAAACAACAATCAAGGCAATGCAGCAGAGCATTGCTGTGCTGTGTTTGGACAGGTGTCGTGATGGACTGCATGAGAAATGAAACCAACGGCTCGGGAACAAGGCAGCAGTGTGCATGGGCATGGCGATGGGAGGCTACAGCTACAGCCATGCCATTGCCATGTGTGCGAGTGCAGTAGAGCGGCGTCCAACATGTGTTTGCTGATTACGCAAGTATCGCAACGCCATTTTCGTCCCGTTCTGCTCTAGGCTCGAAGCCAGAGGCGTGATTATGCTGCATGTCCTGTCTTTGCTTGCATGCCTTCTCCCCACCGTTCGAGGCGCGACTCCGTTCCGTTTGGCATGCGTCAACCCTTGCAGCCCAATTTTTTAGAGAGCGAAGATTACAAAAATCTACATGATTCTTTTTTTTTTGCAAATATACACAAGTATCTTAATCCACTGCCGTCTAACATCTACAAGTTTTACATATTTTCAGGTCTCTTGTTTTTTTTCTCAAGAACTTGGCTGAGCAACCATTTCGTTAAGAAAAATAGAGAAAGTTTACACCTTAAAGACGCGACTAAAAGAGGCCAAATCATATGTGAGGTTCTGCCACAAGTAAATTGGTTTCTTTGGTCGATGGACTCAACCACGTATTTGAAAACAGACACATAGTATCTTACCAGAAGGATATTTAGAAAATATCATTCTTTTTTTTGCTATTTTCGATTTACAGCTTCAAACCAGGCTCAATCATTCTTGATGGAGTAACTGATTAGCCAGCTTTATGTGAACTGCACACGTAGGCCAACAACGGGTTCTGTTCTGTTGGCAGGCGAGCAAACGATTACAGCACCCATTGAAAGAAACAAACAGGTTGTCATGTGGTGTGATGTACAGCTCTAGTATTCCGTAGTAGCGGACGGGACGGGAGAATTGGAGATGTTGACCAAAACCCCACCCCCACCGCTGCCTCTTGTGCGTGGCGTGCGCTATAAAACCCTCTGCTTTCCGTCCATCTCGCCGGAAAATTCACCGGCGAACGAAACCAACACGCCGCCACCACCATCATTCATTCATGCATCAGGGAGCGAACCCATAGAGAAAGGGAATACAGAAGAGACACAGAAGAGATCGATCATGGAGAGATCTCCTCCCCCTGTTTCCTCCCCTCCTTCCTCCTCTTCGGCTTCCTCCTCCATCTCCATGGAAGAAATTCCTACTACTACCCGCAAGAGAAGGGCGACGACGACCCACAACAAGGCCACCACGGCCGACAAGCCCAAGAAGGCCCGCCGCCGGAGTAAGGACGACTCTGCTGCTGATCCTCCCATTCCCAATGCCGCCGCCGCCACCGGCAAGAGGAGCTCCGTCTTCAGGGGAGTCACAAGGTACGTACGCGTCTGTCCATCCTCGGCATCTGCATGCCTCACTTTCCTATCCCATCCCATCTCCTGATTCCGATCTAGTATTTCAATCGCAATTCCCCGCGGCCCTGCATTGCTGCCATGTTTCTCGAAAGCAATTCAGATTTCAGAGTTACTGGAAGACTTTCCGATCTCCAGCACACAACAGCGGAGGCAATGTTTGCTACGGTTGTTTCCTTCTGTTCACAATTGCTGCTTCCTTCCTGTGGGGGTCGAATCTCCGGCCACTTGCATGTTGCATTCACCGATTCTGGATCGCAAAGCTGTCTGTCAGTTCCTGTTTTCACTGCTCACCGTAGGGCCTAATTCCAAGTGTTGCCATGTGCTCTACTGCCTGCTGCTCTGTTTTCTTCAACCCCAACTGTCACTTTCTTTCTCTGCTTGTCCATTTTCCCACTGCATAGCATTTTCTTTTTCAGAAGAGAAGAAGAGGTCGTTTTCTGATAGCTAGGAAGTAGGAAGTTAGCTCATCTGCATTACTGCCAGCAATCTTGTGGTGCCCTGTTTCTTGGATTTGTTTTTCACCCCTTTCTCCTTGTTGTAAGGCGAGAGTTGTAAATTAATGCTGCTGCTCACCCACATACGCGTCGCATTGCATGCGTGTCAACAGGCACAGGTGGACAGGCAGGTTCGAGGCCCATCTCTGGGACAAGCATTGCCTCACCTCCATCCAGAACAAGAAGAAAGGCAAGCAAGGTGTGTATTGCTACTAGTATCACAAATGATTTTAAGTTTTTTTCATTTGCCATGTTCTTTTATTTTCTTCTGAAAAATGGTTCCTTTTAATCTTATTTAATGTTTCAAAAAGGAAAAAAAATTCTAATACGAGGATTGATGCCAATAGGAACCCAAACAATTAAGGTCCTTTGTCCTCTGCAATGATCCTGATGCATCTGCCAGTAGTGTAAAGCTTATTTCAAAAGTGCACCGAATTTTTAAAGGCTGACATTCTGATCAGGCTTTGTTTACCTCCTTTCTTTCGGTTATCTTTGGTGGGGGCCCTTCACTGGTGATCTGCATGTGACTGTGATCTACTTCTGCTTGCTGCTGAATTGGGTGCCCTTACTCAATAGTCTATTTGGGTAAGTCCCACAATTAAGTACTAAATATATCTAAGCCGTCTTTGCCATATTCATGTTACTTGTCACCAGATCGTGGTGTGATCTGCATCCTTGTCTTTGGTATGAAACTGATTAATTGTCTATGATCTGCAGGGGCCTATGATACTGAGGAGGCAGCTGCTCGTGCGTATGACCTCGCAGCTCTCAAATACTGGGGTCCTGACACAGTACTCAATTTCCGTGTAAGTTCCTGTATGCTCCTAGAAAACAAGCTGTCCCAAATTTAGCAAGAATCGACCAGGACTAATAGTATTAGCAAACTACTCCTGTATTGCAAACCAGAAAACAGAGTGAGGTGAGAATGGCTGCTTTTGATGCATGCTCGATTGTTTATGAACATGACACCAGCCAGTAATAATAAATTTAGACGTCATTGAGTGATGAGCTCACAAGTCACAACCACTGTCGCCTTGTTGCAACTAGTAGCAGGAAACATAAACGTTGTAGGAACAGACAAGACTAGCCTACATTAATGTGTGGTCCTAAGCAAGCAGGAGTAACTAGCCGTCGAAGTTCGTTTGCATTTGGTACGCATGTGAACTATATTACGTGAATTCAATCGACTAAGCATGGTGATTTGATTGATGTAGGCTGAGGATTACTCCAATGAGATGTCCGAGATGGATGGGGTGTCGCGAGAGGAGTACCTGGCCTCCCTCCGCCGCCGGAGCAACGGCTTCTCCAGGGGCGTTTCCAAGTACAGAGGCGTCGCCAGGTACTACTTGCTATTCAGTGCTCTTGGTTTAATCACCTATTAAATTAGGCTCTACGATCATGCACATAGACAGTCTACACCACTGCTTTGTTTTCAACTAGCACATGCAGAAGCCAGCAATGTTCATGAAACACACCTGGCAAATCTGTGCAGCTCAAGTACCAAAAATGGACCTGAGAATGGGGTCCAGTCCAGAGTGCAGGCTGACTCAAAGACAGAAACCTTTCTGCTGTAGTGTTCTCTAGTCGGCTGACACGGCGTGTTGGAGATGAAGTCCACCTGTAACGTGACTGCCATGCAGCACCTGGGCCTGTGACACGTCACACGCCAGCCATGACAGGCATGCATGACTCACCAGCATTGTGCACCTAGGAATGCCAGCTCTGTACTGCATGCATCACTTGGTTTTGAAACCAGTGCAGCACTTATTCTCTCCTCAATGTTCAGAGATGCATGATAAATTCATCATTCAGTTTATACAAGCTAAATAATGTTATTTTTTTCTAATTCTTGTTTTGATGATCCAGGCATCACCACAACGGGAGGTGGGAGGCACGCATTGGGCGCGTCTTTGGTAACAAGTACCTCTACTTGGGAACATTTGGTATGGCTCCTATTCTTTGATAGAGCAAGACGGTTTTAGTAGCATTTAATGTTACTCTTGTTTGTTGTAGAATACTATTGCCCCGCAAGGGCCACCTAACTTTAACCAATTTTATGATGGTGGATCAACCTAACTTCTGCACGTTTCAATGGCTTGTATTTCTTGTTTCCCTTTAATGCTGACTTGGCAATTCCCCTACTATATTGTACTTTCCAGACATGGATGATCTTACCAGTGTCTTATCCTGTTTAAAAAATGAAAAAACATTAGATCTAAACATCTGATCATCCATGAGATCAGATCAAATTATAGGAGCATAATACTGATGTGTTTTTCCTGTTCCAAAACTGTTCCTTTCCTGAATGTCAAGATCAAGACCATGAGACCAAGATACTATCATATAAGCAATCCCCAGAAGACTGATCCTCCAACTGTGCAACTTGCCCTTAAAATTAGTAGCATAAAATCTGCAACCTGTTGGCTAATTACCAGCCAAAACTACATGACCTCCAAACTCATGTGACATGCACGTGATGTGAAGAGCCACCACTCACCTGCCAGCCACTGCCAGTTGCAGTAATAATAAGATGGTGCCTAGGGATCTTCAATTCCTCTGCACTGCGGCCTTTTGTTTTTTCACTTGCCTGTGTGACTCAGCACCAGCAGCCAGTGATCTCTTCACGTGCATCAAGATCAAGATTCAAGATCCAGACAACATACTTGCTTTCACTGCTATTACCATTGCAAAAGGCCAGTGTTAGAGGAAAACACTAAGGTTAACTACTTGCACTGAGATTGGACATGTCAAATGACTGACACGTGCAAGTAAGCAGACACTGTCTGTCAAAGTAGTTAACAGCCATTGTATGCAAATTAGTATATCCTGTTAAGCACAATTGTGCCTCAATATATGATCATCTCCTGCATGTTGTATTTCCAAACCAACAAAAACATATTATATATTCACCGAAATCTGTTATCACCAAATATTTGTCTTACTTTCCAATTGTACTGTACTCTAAAACAATGGAAACTGAACAAATTTTGCATCGTGGAATTTCTCAATATATTAGTCAAGCCATCATGTCAAAATTGCATTATTTTTATGCACTCATTCAGACAAACTTACCATCGTTCTCTTCCTGCAGACACTCAAGAGGAGGCAGCCAAGGCCTATGATCTTGCAGCCATTGAATACCGAGGTGCCAATGCTGTAACAAACTTTGACATCAGCTGCTACCTGGACCACCCGCTGTTACTGGCGCAGCTCCAACAGGAGCCACAGGTGGTGCCGGCACTTAACCAAGAATCTCAACCTGATCAGAGTAAAACTATGGTCCAAGAGTCTGACTCAAGCGAAGTGAAGACACCTGATGATAAAGCAGAGCCTGATGAGAATGCAGAGCCTGATGATATGGCAGAGCCCCTCACAGTCGATTACAACATTGAAGAGAGTTTATGGGGCCCTTGCATGGATTACGAGCTGGATACCATGTCAAGATCTAACTTTGGCAGCTCCATCGATCTGAGCGAGTGGTTCACTGACACAGACTTTGAGAGCAACATTGGGTGCCTGTTCGATGGGTGTTCTGCAGTTAATGAAAGCAAGTTCGATGGGTGTTTTACAGTTGATGAAGGCAGCAAGGGTGGTGTAGGCCTGGCAGATTTCAGTTTATTTGAAGAAGGTGATGGTAAGCTGAAGGATGTTGTTCCAGATATGCAAGAGGGAATACATCCTCCAACAATGATCAGTGTGTGCAATTGATTGAGCAGCCTATAGGCACTAGTCTGTCTCTGAGATCTGAGACATCCAAGTAGGTTTTCCCTTTTCAGGTGTAGGTCCTGTCATGGGTACACTTAGAGTTATCCAATGCCACAGCTGCAAAGAAGCTGAACTTCTTGTAGAAAGCCCCATGCCATTTTGCTTGGCATTAGACAAGCATGTTAATGTTCCTTAATTCTTTGAATCTGCTCCAAGCTGCTTGACTAACCTCGAGGGATTGTCTCACTTAGCCTAGATTCAACTAATCACATCATGATGAATCTGAAATGTGATTTGATGGTTGTGTAGTATCACAGTTTTACATGGCAATGCTGCCAATGCAGCATATATTTATTTGTTTCGACAGTTTACACGGCTGTATTTCAAATAGCTTCAGCTTAAGGAACATAGTTTTTTTTTCCATTTCTGAATTATGTTAACAGAAGACCTTACATGGATTTTTTTTCAAAAGCCCATATTTTACCCAGATGCTTAAAATAACTTGTCACCCATTGCCCAAAGAATAAAAAGATAATAGGAAGTTTGTAGACAAGTGCTCCCTCCGCTCTCAAACCGTTTAGGACAAATAAATTAGTTCATTTTTGAACTAAATCGCTTGTCCTAAACGTCATATATTTATGTATGGATGAATCAATATTTATGTAAGTAGTATCATTTTTCCAATGGATCATATATGAATTGGATCTTTATATTTCCAGTATCACATCCTGATGTCAAAAGTTGTAGATAAGTATTTTCTTTTCAAGGCATCATACATGAATATACGCGGTATTCACATCGTCAACATCCAGTAAAAGAATGGACAAAAATTTAAACATCCTAACGACATCATAAAATTATCTCTTTTCCCGTAAAGTACAAACATGACTACCTTTTTAACATTCTGAATGATGGCATGTCTTGAACGCTAGAAATGCCTCCGATAGTAAGCTCTTTTTCTAATTGAACTCGTGTAGACTTCAGAACCTCCTAGTAAAATAGAAATAGAGATAATCAACTCAAACAAGCTGATGAAATGGAAATCCATTAGAATGCATAGTTTATTGTCTTAGTGAACAATGCTCACATTGAATTCCATATAAGTAGCTCGCCTTGCGAGCCATTGAGCATCAAGCACCTGAAATGCTACACAGAAAAGGTTATCGAAAGCCACGCCGTCATCTTCAAGTAGTTGAACAAAGTGAACACCAGCTTTTGTGCTCATTTTTCCTACAAAGAGGTATAACAGTTAAGATTTAGTTCTCAATTGATTGATTGCTTATATGAACCAAACTCCAAAGGCAGTGGAGCCGTGGAGCGAAAATGAATCCAAATAAATATTTAGCAATCAATGCATTCCCTCACCTGATTGCAAATCCAGCATTTGAACTAGCATATAAGATATGTTTACACCACCTGCTGCAAAAGGATACTCCCATTCAGCTCTCTTACCCTCTGCTTTGTGCAGTAGCCTCTGAAAGGAATCCTGCATGTAAAAGCAACTGCAGAGCATTAAAACAACAGTCACCCACACCCACTAATGGCCAATTTATAGAGCAAGTATTCAGGATGAATAGAAACATACTGGGTAATTTCTGGCAAAGTATATCAAATTCTCCAAGGACATGAACCCACCTGCCCTGCAAGTTCAGCATACAAATCATATTGGTTCAAGTTGTGGCAACATAACGCATGATAATTTATCATGAAACATCATCATTGTAGAACTTTTTTACCTAAAATCTGTTGATGGGTCAGAGTTCTGCCAGCCCATCTCCTTCCACAGATCTGATTTTAGAGGGGGAAGTTGTCGGTTAGGATAAGCCAACCTCCAAAGCTCTTTCAAAGCATCCTGAAACAGAAAATGATATTAACTTTCCTGATTCACATAATCTTTTCAGTCACAAATATCAATATTTCAAATCTAATTATATTTATCCCATTCCTCTATGGTAGAAAATTATCAGTCACTTGACAAGAAAAGGGTTACCATAAAGGTAAACGGTACACAGAATTAGAACCTGATGCTTGATAGAGGAGCAGTCATATGACACATCTAACCTTTGTCTCAACAATCTTAATCTTTCATCCTGCAAAGTAAGTCAAACTGTCAAATACCACAAGTGTCTAACAAAGTTGAGGAATGCAAACACTACTTTAGCAGCCCAGACGGAAATCAAAGTTGCTCTCTAAAGAAAGTCGAAATCAAGGAAAAAAAGATTCCTTTGATTTCTTTTGTACACATGCATGTCAGCGTCCGTGGAGAAAGGCAATTGAAAAAAGAAATCAACAACAGATTTTACATGGTTACACAAACATTTGTAATCATGATTGTAAAGAAGGCAAACAAATAAGGAGTAAGGACATGTAGATGCAGAGGGAAGAAAAGGTTTGACTTTAAGCACCAATCAACTCATCCAAGAGCTCAAGCTTATAGCCTATTAGGGGAATATGAGAAATTTATACTTGTACTAATAGCAAAAATCTCCTGATAGCATACTGGTACTTTATAAACTCATGCTTTCAATAGAATGATTCCCCTTTTGCTGTACAATAGTTCAAATGAATATAGGACTTTTGTGAGCACCACAGTACCTGCAATGGACTGAGATTAAGTGGAACTATCTGTCCATTTTGTGAACTTTTGGGAGCAGAAGAGCAACCAAAGAGTCTTGCAAGCAAAGATCCAAATCCAGAAAGAACATTTACTGCAAAGACAGAAGTGGGATTTTTCAGAACAATACTTCAGAATGGCATGGGTGACAATTCTAAGAGCAAAATATTCAGAAAAGGAATACAAAGGTGAATTTCAACATAGACGATAAATAAATATTTAGATCTTGTATACATAACACAACGTACATTTCTTATCAATTTTTGGACTGCCCATAGTTTCAAAATCATTAAGAAATAAATGTGAACTAAGTGGATATTTTGAGGAGTAGAATTACCAATTTAACAGTAGCATCCAAGTAACAATTCGTAATGGCCAAAGATGAAGAACTTATCAAGCAGGACTGTAGGAGTATGTTCTTTTATATAGTATATAGGAGGACACTACAACATTAACATCTACTGTAGCTCTTCTTGGATTAAAGTTTCATGAAAAGTACCTATCTTTCTTGCTGATCGAGCAATAAAAACTGACAGAAGATTCGCCCAACGAAGGCACTCCTGTCTTGTCCCATCAAAGAAATCTGACCGTGTAGTAGGTTCATATCTCTGCAAACAAATAAAAGAAAGGGCATACTGAAAAAACATGAACTAAAAGTTGGTCAACGGTCAAGCATTTCAGGAGCTACTTACTAACCTTGGATTTATCTTCATGAGGACCATTTCCTAGAAGAGGTTCTGTTACAGGGTGTGATATTGTTGTCTCCATTCGTTTTTCATTTGTTTCATCAGTATCAGCACTGAAAGGCTTTCTCTTTATAGCTTTAGAGGCCATACCAGAGGACTGTATGAATCATGCCTTCTGTGTAAGAAATATAGAACAATATCAAAAAACTTAACCAAATTAGTAGAGAGCAACACCAAACCTACAAACAACGAGACTCTAAGTTGCCAAGGAGCTCATGGTGTAGTGGCAAATGCCATGGCTAGAAGGCTCCCACCCAGGGTTCAAATCCTGAGTGAGGCACATTAAACTTCAGGGGTCTCCCTTGGGATATTTATTTCAAAAAAAACAAGACTCTAAGTTAAAATTAATCAAATGACAGAGGATGACAACAAAAAAAACCAGGCTTCTGGAAGCAATTTTCACCAACTCACAGCTTACTTGGCATTAAAATTCACAAATTTAAGCCACTTTTATCATGTGGAAGGCGGGTGCAGGTGGTAGTCATGTTAAAATCCAGGGAAATGGCGGGATTTAGGCCGCCTCCACTAACATGACAACACAGTTCACATAAAAAAGAAGGAAGGGTAACTAGCGACATTTCAATCAGATCACGATTCGGTTGTTACCTCGCAAATCGCGATTGAAGCGAGTGTTCCCGCCCGATTGAGGCCGGATTCCAGTCTCCGCCCTTTCTCGTCTTTCCCTTTTCCTCCGCAAGGTCAGAGACTCAGAGGGAAGGAGCGAAGATTCGGAGATCCCCCACCTGCTGCAAGCCACGGGCTCCGCAACATGCACGGACAGCTATTTTCCTTTCGTTACAGGGGTGTTCGTGAAAATATGCTATGAAAGATGCTGCTACTCCATGGACCCCCTGTAAAAACACAAAATCGCACATGACACCTGCTCCTTCGGCTCGGAGACGAGGACCGGGCCCACCTGTAAGTGCGCAGCACCCATTTCAACTTCAACCTCGCCGCGAGCGCCAGCAACCGGTTCGCGCCACAACGCCGCAGCCGCAGGCATGGCGCTCCTCCTCCTCTTCCATAGTCTCCACACATGGCAACACAACGTCGCCTCCCCAAAATTTCTGCAGCCGCAACTCGATCGATCACGAAGACGAACGATTTGATGGTTTGCAGGAGCTGTACGAGGCGGAGGTGAGGAGGGTGGCGGTGATGGGGGTGCCGCCGCTGGGCTGCGCGCCGCGCGTCATGTGGGAGGGGACGCGCGTTCTGGACGGCGGCGGCGGCGGCGCCGGCCATGGCTGCGTGGAGGAGGCGAACGAGCTGATCCAGGGGTACAACGCCAGGGTCGCGGCGAGGCTGGAGGAGCTGCGGCCGCAGCTGCCTGGCGCCGACGTCGTCTTCTGCGACGTGTACAAGGGGATGATGGAGATCATCTCCAATCCTGCCAGATATGGTAAGCGTGGAATCATGGTCGAGTTGATTTTCCTTAAAAGAAAACCAACGGGATCTAAATCGTTCTAGATCACTGAGTTGCATACTCTGCATCATGGGCATGCACAATTCTGGCCTGTGCAGAAGCAGAACAATGGTCAGCTGCCAAGGTGGCTGATGATAAGATTTATGATAGACTTTAGCAATAGCATACTGTGATGAGGTATCTAGTCCATCGATAAGCATGTTGCTGCAAGGCATTATTAAGTTTTGGAATACGTTAATCTTCATACGATTTTCTACTCCGTCCTACTAATAGCATATAAAACCAACGGGTTCTGAATCGTTCTAGATAACTGAATTGCGTACTCTGCATCATGATCATGCACGATTCTCACTTTATGTTGCGTTCTACACAACAAGCCAGCTATACAGAACAATGGTCGTCAGCTGCTAAGACTATCTCCAACAATGGTGACCTAAACACAATACCCATTCATCGATTTAGGTCTTGCACAGGAAAAGAGTCGGCACCCAAAAACTTGCCATCTCCAACAGCCGACGCATTAAGATCACGGCGCGCGGGAAGCGACTCTCCAGCGCGCCAAAACAGAGGAGGAGGAAAGAGAAGAGGGCGGCACCACCAGGATTCCGCCGGCGCGCCGCCTGCGCTGCTTCCGCTCCGGCCGACGCCGTCCCGCCAGACCCCTTCATGCCCCTGACCGGATCCGGGACAGCCAGTGCCGCCGCGGGTGAGGTGAGAGGAGCTGCGAGGCGAGGTGAGCCGCCCGGCCCGGGACGCCCCCGCCCCTGTGCCCGCCGCCGCCGACATGGATCCGGCGTCCGAGGAGCTGGAGCGCCGCATCCGCTACCTCAGCTCGCTCATCCGCCGCACCAAGCTCAGCAGCACCGCCCCGCTCCCCCTCCTCCTCCTCCTCCCGAGCCGGAGCCCGCCGTTCGGAAGCGCGTGGAGGAGGCCAAGCCGGCGCTAGCCGTGGAGGAGAAGGAGAGGAGCTGATGTCGCGGCCGCCGGCGGTGAAGAGGCGCCGTGGGTCGACGAGCGGCGACGGTGCGTCCTCCTCCCGCTGCGGCCGCTCCCTCGAGGCGCAGCTGCGGGCGCTCCAGGCGGATCCGGAGCTTCCTCACGCGGCGGCCCGTGGAGCTCCCCACACCGGCCATGGAGGGGCTGGATGCGGCGACCTCGCCGGCCATGGGGAGCTCGACTCACCGGCCATGGCGGAGCTTTGAGCTCGTCCCCCCGGCCGGCGCTTCGGCTCGGGCCTCCAGCAGTGGGCGGACGGAAGGGGCAGCTCCAACTTGTCCCCGCGCCGGCGGCTCCTCCCCCCGCTTCACCGGCGCCTCCCCGCCCCCGCCTAGTGGGCCCGACGTCTGGGTGGAGACGCAAAAGCGCGGACGGAGGACGCATCTTTGCCTCGCGCGACGACTCGTACCCAAAATGGGTTGCTGGTTTGGGTCACCTGTTGGAGGTAGTTTTGCTACCCAAATGCACTGTAAACTGAAACTTCATTGGAACTCCATAGTTTCCATAGTCTTCACATGGCAACAGAACTGTCAAACGTTTGGGACAGTAAACTTTTCACTTCCCTAAATGAACTATTTGCAGATTTGCAAAGTAAAAAAAATATTAGTTGCAGCTAACAAATTGAACAACTACACCAATCAAAACAAACCCTGGTAATCCTTTTGGGTCTGTGGTGGTGTTCAGTGTTCTTTCTTCGCACCCGTGGGTTAACCCAACCTGCCTGCTGAAGTAACAACTAACAAGTAACATATTTTTTCATGCTACCGTGCGCGCCAAGCGCGTCAACTTTTTACCACCGGGGATCCAGCCTATTGCCATCAATTATTAAACTGTCCGGTGTGTTTTTGTCGTATATATGAACATGGTTTGTCCTAAAGATCTAACGATGCAAAACCCAGTTTTTCTGGTGAAAAGGAAAGCTATATGGCTGGTCTCCCATGTCCAAGGATTGTGGTTCCTCACTGAATAGGACAGGACATGAGGATGGTCCTTGCTGATCAATCATGAAAACAAACATGTACCCATTCTTGTATGTGTTGCATGTGAGAAAAAGAAAACTTCACTGTGCGATTGCTGAAGATGGATTGAGAAATAACAAAGGAATCAATTTCAATTCCATCGGTAAGGTAGTTGTTGCTTGCCTCCAATCCAATTGCCGTCGGTACGACTTGACCGGAGGCCGGAGAGTCGAGGCCCCATTCATCCCATGCTATTGGCCTGTCCGTTTGTGAATGCATACAAGTTAGTTTTAACTTTGAGTTCGTGTTTGCTGGTGAAAATAATTTGGTCCTAGAATCCAAAGCTGGCGTTTTCTGGTAAAAATGAGAGGTATATCTGAATGATTCCCTGGTGTTGTCCTTCTGCTTCCAAGTATTATATGACTTCCCACGTGCCTGAAAAGGACCACATGAGCTGACATAATGTAGGCCGTCCATTTTATCAAAATCATGGGGAGAAAAAGAAGGCAGAACATGCCACCTTTTCTTGTGTTTTCTTGCGTGCGAGGTACTATTAGCTACTGGTAAGCATGGTTTTAAATAGCGGGCTAAGGGATTTAGCGGTTGGGGTCAAAAAACAGCTAATAGCGGGCTAAATGAGGCTATAGCGGTTTTTAGTGGCTAAATTGTACGTCATTTCAAATAGCGGCTTTCTGTCTCAAAAGGCTATAGCGGGCTATAGCGAGGCTATAGCGGGAGATTTAAATCCTTGCTAGTAAGTTTTATATTTTTATCATCTTGCATTTGAGTGTTTACTGATGACCATCGATGAGGATGTCGCTGATGAATGTAAAAACCTACAAATGAATAGGATTGGTGGAGACAAGGGAGGCTTGCTGCGGGCTGGGCCCATTCAAGGCAACGGTGGGTTGCCTGAGCAAGGAGATGGCCTGCGCCGCGCCGGAGCGCCACGTGTGGTGGGATCTCTACAGCCCCACGGCCGCCGTCGACGCCCTCGTCGCCAACTGGTCATGGTCATCCTCGCCGGCGGCGGCGAGCTGCGACTCCAAGACGATGATGATGAGCATCTGCAGCCCCATCTCGCTGCAGCAGCTGGCAGGGTGAAAATTAAGCACCATCAGCTAGCGTTCAGCTAGAATTGTTAATTTGGTGTCAGGCAGATCGAAGATGAAACAAGGAGGGCGCGTGCGGGGACAATAATATGCGATCCGGTAAAGTAGCTCGATCTCAAAGTAGCTATAGAAAAAAGATGAGGAGAGCTAGGAGACACAGCAGGTTAATATTAGCTAGGTTTGAGGTGGACATGAAAAGGACGGATTTTGGTCATCTTGGCACAAAGGCAGACACACGAACCAAGAGAATCGATGAGATGTGTAAACGACCCACACTAATCGATGGATCGACGACGACGTACTATGTTATGTTATTGGTAAGATGAATGCATGCGTGACTGTTGGTAGCTGATTTGCATGTGTTAGTTTGTTAAGCAACGACTGTCGGATCGGACTGGTAGGTGGTATAATGTCACACCCGGTTTTAAAGGCAAAACTAGATGCATCTCATATGTGCGCCAAGATCAGTTTACACACATATGGTAGACGTCACAAGTGAATATCCATAACCATGCATAACGAAAGAGTATTAAAGTGCATTTATTACAATCTCAGAGTTGACACAAATGTCATAGCGGAAGACTTAAATAAACATTCATCTAACGAAGCAAAAGTGACTCCAACTCCACAGGCATTACCTGGGGGAGACTCGCCTGCTCCACAAAATCAGCAGTGAAATCCTCAAAATTCTCCCAATCTGAGCAGCATTCCGGGTGTAGTTGATGCAATAAAAGAAAGAAAGAAAACAAGCATGAGCACATGACGTACTCAGCAAATGTAATATGACATACAAGGCTGAGGCAAAAAGGTTGGCTGACCATACTGCAGTAAACACTTTTAGTTGGTCAAGTTTTATTAAGCAACTATTTACTAGCAAATGAAAGTATATACCACCCACAAATTAATGAATGTCATAATCCCAACATAATCAAGTAACCACAATTTAATCCATGTTCAAGTATGATTATCATGTAAGGGTCCAGGCCGCTCTTGACCGTGAGCACGGCTGTTATAACAGTTTTACACTCTGCAGAGGTTGTACACTTTCACCATAAGCCGTGATTCCCATTGCCCGAGAGCATTGTACCCTTCCCACACCACGTGGACCGAATACTGGGTTTCACTATGAGACCTTTACAAAAGCACTCTAATAAATGATAGCCCGCTAAGGTTTCCGGTTCAGAAGCAAAGCATAACCCTCCCTAATGAGGTCTGTCTCTTACCAAAGCCCACAGCTCAAAAGGACCGAGCTATACCCCGTCAACCGCCGCCCCCCATGCCCCTTTCGAGTAAAGCTACCATAAACCAGAGCACCTAATTAGTCAGTCAAAGCCAGAGCCACATGGCACTCATGGTTGTACTGTTTTCCTGGGTGGTTCTCCATGTTCCAATTAAAAAGATATGATCTTGCCATTTAATTAATTCAAAGAGTATTTGGAACATAGAGTAGGGGTTCATTTAACCAATCCCAGTTGAGCAAACTAAGCATCATCTACCATCAAAATTAATTAAGTAACCCAGTTTCAGCTGGCTCGTTGTTCTCCCCCAGGTGAACTAACTAA